>JAURVB010015054.1:0-10653 GCA_033002965.1 Piper betle
TGGCATCGGCTCAGTACACGTGTCCTGAAACTGACTCAACTCGAAAAAAATAACAGTAGACCCGACCGGTTCTGAATATAAAACCCTAACTCGAATCGTGGGTTTTACAAAAGCCCACGAAACTTATTAATAATATATATTAAAAATATACAAAATTAATTTTAAAATTATCACTATATTATTTTAAATAAAATAATAAATATTTATTTAATTTTAACAAAAAATATAATAGTGTACACATATTGAAAGTAATTTTAATTTTAGCATGTCAAAATTTTAATAACTAAACAAAATTTATTTTTTAAAGATTTTACTTTGAATAAAATTATACTAATTTTTTTAATAATACAATAATGTAAATAAATAAATATGTAAAATTTAAATTAATTATATATTATTAATTAACAAACTTTAATTTGATAATATAATTATGAATGTAATAAAAATTATTAATATTTTAAAATTCCTAATTTAACTAGAATCATAATTCAATGTTTTCTAATAATAATAATAATAATTATTATTATTATTATTATAAATTAAGTAATTATTAAAATCTTATAAAATTATTATGGGGCCGAAATCAACGACACTGGAAGGTAAAATAAAAAAATTCTGATGGTTGACAACTCCGGCTCCAACGCACCGAACCCCGCCAGCAGCCCCGCCCGTTCTGAACCAATCTTACAGTTAATGGCATCAAATGCCTGTTTTCCCATCGTACGGAATTTCATCAATCTTGCACAGCGTACTCTTTTCTGAGTTCCCTGTTTTACAGCCTGAGCCCATCTCGAGATTCCGATTAATGCAAAATTTAACGTTCTATTTAATTTGATGTTAGAAATATCGTTGATGGAATATGTTTATAGGTGTTGGGTTTCTTTGTTTTGAGTCTATTTATTAGAAAATTATAAAATTACGATGATAACGACTAAAAAACTTGCCAAGCGTTAGTTGAAGTAATAATTTATTCTTTAAAATATTTATAAAACATTATAAAACAAAATAGAGAAATTGTTCTCCTTTTGTTTTTTTTAAAATACGTAAATAAAATTCTTCGGGTAACTGTAACCAATCACATTATTTTGTTAGTTTGTTACTTTTAATGAATATTAAACCAATTTTATGTAACAAAGTTTTCTTGATATTTTGTGCAAAAATTTCTACCCTAATCAAACGCTACACATATATACAGTTCTAAAAATTAGATTTAGTAGCTCAAGGTGTGAATCAAACCACGAAATTGATTTTTAAAAAATTATAATTCAGTAATTTCAAGGGACAAGAACTCTGTCTAGTTGTGGAATATATTTTCTTCACAGAGCTTATAGTTGTAATCTTATGAATAAATATTTTAATATGAGCATGCCGTAAAGCAGTAAATTATATGTATGTCCTTACGATAATAATGGCAAAAGACTGAATAAATAATGTATAATAAAGAATAATACATATATGAACCCCATTAAGTGGTGGGGCTGGTGGACCAAACAAGGGGCCGGGGGGACAGGAAAGGACGGGGGGTTGGCGGTTGATGGGCGGCGATAGGGAGAGGGGTAAGGGGCGGCGGGTGGGGGAGCAAAGGGCGGCAAGTGGGGAGCTAGGGGGTAGCGGGTGAGGGGGTAGAGGGCTAGGGGGCGGCCGTTGTGGGTGGAGAGGTCATGGCAGGGGGTTGGTTGGTCGAGTAGGGGCCGAGGCAAGACAGGGGTTGGCAGCTAGTAGGCAAGGTGTGGGGGGCAGGGGGCGGCGAGTGGAGGGCCAAGAGGCGACGGGAGGGGCAGGAGGGTAGGAGGCGTGCAGGCGGGTGAAAGTTGACTTACAAGAGACAATGTATGATGCACTGCCAAAGGGGGCACCGCATCATAATACCCTTATATATATAATAATTATAAAATTTAAAATTAAATATTAAATTAAATTTAAAAAAAATAATTGAATCAAACCAATTTATTAAATATCGCTAAACCACCCCTAGTGCCCCCGACACAACAAAAAAACCCCAGTAAAATCGAGAAAAAACTAGCCAGACTCGACTCGCGGATAAAACGGGAACTTATTTTTGAAGAACAAACCAAAACTAACATTTCTGTGTGTTCGCAAAAACCCCAATTTCATCGAATTTGCGCAAAATCCCCCCTTTTTAATCTTCTTCTTCGTCGTCCTCCTCTTCTCTTCAGAACATTCGATTCCTTGGCTCCCTTCTTCAGATCCAATCCTCCCCAAATCCTAGGATTCTAGGGTTACCCTATTCGATCCGATCGACTCCGCCTCTCTCGCCGGGATCAACAATGGTGATTTCGCTCTCCGTCTCTTTTTTTATGTTCTATTGAATTGTTGAATGCTCAGATCTGATTGTCTTCATGGCGGCTGTTGATTTGATCCATTTTCTGTTGTCCCAATTCGTGGGATTTGTTGGTTGTTTGTGCCTTGCCATTGTTGGTTATCTGAGATCTGGGCGAGTTTCTGACTGGGTTTTTGTGTGTCTCTGTTGGCTTGATTGGGTGTGCCGGCGTGTTGGTTGCGGCAGCCGCTCCGACTCGAGATTAAGGTGAGGGTTTATTCTTGTTTGTGTGGTGGAAATGGTAGTTTGTTGGATCGGCGTGTTGAGTTTGGTGTTGTTTTGTTGGATCAGAGGAAACTAGCTCAGAGATCGGAACGGGTGAAGTCGGTTGATCTGCATCCTACAGAACCATGGTAATCTTGTTTTTTCTTTTATACTGGCTGGTTGATCTGGAGTTTGTTGTTGTAAATTTGTGTTGGCTAGAGGTTGGCCATTGTTTTGGATACAATGTGAAGGAAATTATGATGTGTTTAAGTTTTTCTGTGTCTTTGGGCGTATAGGATACTGGCCAGTCTTTACAATGGAAGTGTCTGCTTGTGGAATTACCAGTCTCAGGTGAGCAACATACTTTTAAAAATATCTATGTAGCATGTTTTGGTTCTCAAATTTAAAAGTAGATAGTAAGACGTGTGGTGAATTTGTTGTAGTATTGCTTTATTATAGGTTAGGTTTTGAATTTTTAATAGAATCTTTAACTTCAAGTACGAAGATATTTTTTTTTTGGGCATTTGTCTGTTATATATATTGTGTGCTGTAGGCAATACTATTAGGTAGGCACTATTGCCTACCTGTTAGATTTTAATCCTTTCTGTGTTGTTATCCCAATTTTTATTTCCTTACTGAAATATTTTTGATGTCTTTTCAGACTATGGTTAAATCTTTTGAGGTCACTGAATTGCCAGGTATAATATTTGTGTTCTTGTATGATTTATTTTTAAAATCACCTGATCTGGGTCTACTTTTTTCACATTTCATGTTTGTTTGTCGAGACTTGCAGTGCGATCAGCAAAATTTATAGCTCGCAGGCAATGGGTAGTTGCTGGTGCGGATGACATGTATATTCGTGTTTACAACTACAACACCATGGATAAAGTTAGAGAGTTTGAAGCACACACTGATTACATTCGATGTGTTGCCGTTCATCCCACTCTCCCATACGTGCTGTCATCATCTGATGACATGTTTATAAAGCTTTGGGATTGGGAGAAGGGTTGGATGTGTACACAAGTCTTTGAAGGGCACTCCCACTATGTGATGCAAGTTACATTTAACCCAAAAGACACTAATACTTTTGCTAGTGCATCTCTTGATCGGACAATAAAGGTACACAATAATGGATAGCTACTGTGAGCTTTATTGTTCTTTGTTATGTTGTCGTTTCTTTTGTATTTTGATACTAATAGCTCTTCTGTGTTTCAGATTTGGAATCTTGGTTCTCCTGATCCAAATTTCACACTGGATGCACACGTGAAAGGTGTAAACTGTGTTGATTACTTCACTGGCGGGGATAGGCCATATCTAATCACAGGTTCTGATGACCATACTGCAAAGGTATATTTCATATTATTTACAGCTTTATAATCTTTTCATTCCAGTGGATTGTGGTATTTCTGATGTGTCTAATATAATTAGGTCTGGGACTACCAAACTAAAAGTTGTGTTCAAACATTAGAAGGACATACGCATAATGTTTCTGCAGTTTGCTTCCACCCCGAACTTCCTATTATTATAACAGGTTCAGAGGATGGTACTGTTCGGATATGGCATGCGACAACCTACAGGTTATTTCTTGTAACTCTAGAGGCTATTATAACACTAACCAGTTTTTTTTTGCTCCCTTTATTTTTAGATATACCCATGCCTGTTGATTTTAAACAATGAAATGCTTAGCATGTTTGTGACTGAAGCATCTCTGTGGACTTTTATGTTGTAACCTCTAATTTGTATTTCAGTTTTGTTGGGTTGCCTCCCATGATTGTGAGCATACTGAGGTTTGCCTTGTGAGATCTGAGATCTGAGATCTGAGTTATAGAATGCTGCGGATATAGAAAAATCCATTTAGGGATGCTCTGTTACCTGTTTTGCCTCTTCAAAATGGTCTTCTTTACTTGCCTTAATTATGTTTTTGCTTGGCGAGATCCCAAGATATCCAAAGGCGGGGATGTTAAGCCAGCAATAGTCTTTGAGATCCCAAGACATTTGCTCTGCAAGCTGGTTAATAGCTGAATTACTTCTGAAACTGATTAACATTATTGTAAAATGCTGTCTTTGTCATATAATAGAACTGCTGATTCTTTATGGCATTTATTCTGGTTGCAGTTTAATCCTAACTCAATAAGTGACTATTTTTTTTTTCTACTTGCATGAGCTTTATTTTTAGTTTTATAGAATTTTATCACTGATTGTTGTAGAAGTCCTAGTTCAGGAAAGATGTTTTCGATTTGCTTCACGTAAGTTTGCAGGCATTTTCAAAGGCATTGTCTATGATAAGGATTTTTTATAGTATGTTTTTCCGTTGTGTATGTTCTATTTTGGGATATTCATCTATGTTTCCTGAGAGATAGAAGGGAAATACGTCTAGGTTTTCCTGAGTGATAGAAAATCTATGACTCTTCATGCTTTCAATATGCAATGTTGGATTTGAAAAACTTTGTTTTCTTGGGTTCATATTATCTTACTTTAAGCTGAGCTTTTTTCTTTTAATGAACTCTACAAGTTGAAAATAGTAGTTTTACTGTTTACGTTTTGTGTTTGCCTTCATAAAACTTGAGGCTTATGACTTCTGCTGTGGTTGAAGTTGATGGTCTGTGAAGATTTTCTTTTATTTTTTAATTTGATGTATATGGCTCTCTGAAAAAGGCAAGCAAATTCTTACAACTTATCAATATCATATAAGGGAAATATCACAGGCCAAGCTTGCTTCATTTTATTAGGTTCTAGGGGATGCTCATATTTCTTTTTATGAAGTGTTGTAGTTTTCCGTTTGTCATCCAACGGCCCGACTTTCTTTGTGAATTTGCAGATTGGAGAATACATTGAATTATGGACTTGAGCGTGTTTGGGCTCTTGGATATATAAAAGGATCTAGGAGGTCAGCATCAGTTTCATTTTGTTTTGTGCTCCCAATTAATTAGATTTTCAGTGTATGACAAGCCTGGTGGCTTGGTGAGAGCAGCTGTTTTGCAACTTAAATTTTGTTAGGCAGATTGCATTTAATATCTTTATTATTCAATAAACAGGGTAGTGATTGGTTATGATGAAGGGACCATCATGATTAAAATTGGTCGGGAAGAACCTGTAGCCAGCATGGATAGTAGTGGAAAAGTTATATGGGCTAGGCACAATGAGATACAGACTGTTAATATCAGGGCAGTTGGAGCTGATTCTGAGGTTGTCATTGTTTAGTTTGATACCTTGTTGTAAGACCAGCCTATGAAATTCTAAAATACTGAATTTGACCAAGCGGATGTGTTGATTTTTTTTTAGGTCACCGATGGAGAGAGGTTACCACTGGCTGTGAAAGAATTGGGTAGCTGTGATCTTTATCCACAGGTAAGTTACTTTAGACTTTTAATGATTATTCGCTTGTCTTCTTCATCCCCATTGACTTTTTATTTCTCAGTTTTCTGTTTGATTTTTGCCGGTCAAACAACTTGTAGTTCCTTTATATAAAATTGTTCCATTTGGGTGCAAAAACTTTTAAAGTAAATATTGGTTTTAACTGTAGAAAAATTGCTTAAGTTTGCACATTCTTTCTTCTGTTTTTTCTCTTTATCCCTGTGTTCCCTATACTATATAATACCCTAGTCCTGCATATTTTCTGTTTCAATAGTATTTAAACCCTGCTGAGAGTGCAGTGTCCATTATTTGTTTTTAATTAGCTAAGTGTACTTTTCTATGTGGTATGTGAGTTTTGGAATGGCAATTAGATTAGGTCTCACGAGCCTGCCATCAGTATTTATCTAGTTCTTGCTGTACTTGGACTGTCTGCTGGGTTCCTATATAAAGCATGTTTGTATTTTACTAAGTTTGCTCTGTATTTTGCACTTTTTATCTGCTTGTGCTCATTTTTCATCATATTTTCCCATTTTACATGCACTTGAGACATATTTCTTTAGAAGCAAAAAACTGGCTGCTGCAGTCTTTTTTCCAAAATCAGTAAAAAACAGGGCTGTGAATTAGTGAATATTAGTTAACCTTTTAGTTTTTCTCATCTTGAGTGCTTAAAATTTTTGTGTTTTTTGTCTATATAGTTTGTCTATGATGACTCTTTATATGGCTTATGTTTATTTGTACATCAGAGTTTAAAGCATAATCCAAATGGGAGGTTTGTTGTTGTCTGCGGTGATGGCGAATATATAATTTATACAGCTTTGGCTTGGAGAAATCGGTCATTTGGTTCGGCTTTGGAGTTTGTATGGTCCGCAGATGGTGAGTATGCAGTCAGAGAGAGTACATCAAGGATCAAGATCTTCAGTAAAAATTTTCAGGTACAGTTCTTTGTTCTTTGTTAAGATTAAGTTACGTCAGAAACTTTTGGTTAAATTATTGGAATTTTTGAAGTGGTATTCTGAGTAATGTTTTATGCTTTATCTTCTGTAGCACATGCATGTTTGCTTAAGGCAGTCAAACTGTTTAAAATACTTGATATTTCTCTTGATATACGGTGAATATGTCCTCTTCAGGAAAGAAAAAGTATCAGGCCGACGTTTTCAGCTGAACGCATATTTGGAGGGACATTGCTGGCTATGTGCTCAAATGATTTCATATGCTTTTATGATTGGGCAGAATGCAGGTTGATTCGCAGAATTGATGTGAATGTGAAAGTAAGTAGCATAGTGAATTGATTGTGCATTGTATTTATTTTATTTGGTAGAAAGGCAATGTAATTTAAAGTTTTTCACTGTTTCTGACACAGAATCTTTATTGGGCTGATAGTGGTGATCTCGTCTGCATTGCGAGTGATACGTCATTTTACATTTTGAAGTACAATGTACGGTTAATGGCACTATTTACATTGTATATCTGACCTTAGTTTTTTGTACTTGGTTTTGTTTCTACCTTGCATAAATGTTGCAAGAGTATTTTGTGTGTTCTTATGGTTCCCGCAAAGGTGGTTTAACCATGCATATCTAAGATATTGATCATGAACTTGGCAGAGAGATGTAGTGTCCTCTTATCTCGACAGTGGGAATCCTGTAGATGAACAAGGTGTGGAAGATGCGTTTGAGCTTCTGCACGAAACAAATGAGAGGGTGCGAACAGGAATTTGGGTTGGGGACTGCTTCATTTATAACAATTCAACTTGGAGGCTTAATTATTGCGTTGGTGGAGAGGTACTTTGCAGTTCATATAGGGATTTGAAAGATAAAGTTCATTACCGTATCGGTTCTTTAATTTTAACTTGTGTGTTTCTTTGAAACAATTTTAGGTTACGACCATGTTTCATTTGGATCGTCCGATGTATTTGTTAGGATACTTGGCAAGTCAAAGTAGGGTGTATCTTATTGACAAAGAGTTCAAGTTAGTGTTTATTAAAGCTCCTTTCTGATGATAGTTCTATGTTTTTATCATTGCAGGCGATAGTTACTAAAAATGCCCCTTTTGTTTTGGTGTTTCTATTTTTTACTAGTGTTGTGGGATATACCCTACTTCTTAGCTTAATTGAATACAAGACATTGGTAATGCGAGGAGAGCTGGAAAGGGCAAACGAAATTCTGCCATCAATTCCTAAGGAACACCATAACAGGTAGGCAAATATCTTAAATGTCTCATGTATTATTGTTGGTATTTGTTGTCTCTCTTTATTCCTACTTGAAGGTTGTGCTATTATGGCTTTCCTGGTTGTTTACACACTATTATTTTCAGTGTTGCGCGATTTTTAGAGTCCCGGTCTATGTTTGAAGATGCTCTTGAGGTAGCTACTGATCCCAACTACAGATTTGATCTTGCAATACACCTCGGGAGATTGGAAGTAGCAAAGGTACATTCTTTGTCATAGCGGAACTATTTTATGTTGAAACTTCGAGCTTCAAAGTAGCATATATGTAATATTGGCATTGTCATTACTCTACTTATTTTTGTCAAGCAGTTTAAGGAGGTCTATTGGTGCAGAACAAGTATAGTGGTCTAAGGTTTTTTTGAGTCAGTTACATTAGGGCCTTTAGTGCTGGTTTCATGTTTTAGGAGATTTATTTTGATATTTTTTGTTTAGTTTAATTATATGATAAAAGCCAAACACAAGGTTTTTAAAATGTGGTTCCTTCATCATTATAACTTCTTGGCATGGTTTATGAATGTTTTTTATGCCTTCTGGTTTTTTTCTTTTCAATCTCCAGTAGATTCAGATGTTCTTTTCCCTTTGTTTATTGACTCTGGTCTTTGATTTTCCACTTAACGCATGTCATTGTACTTTACTTTTTCCTGTAATTATAATATATGTAAGTGTTCTGTAAAACTGATCTGTTGTGGCATGTCATCTTTATTTAGTAAATAGCTTATAAGTTCAAAGTAATTTACTAAGGTTTTCCACTTTTCGACACTAGCAATAATTTTGACTAAGATAGTGAAACAGTTGACTTTGAATAAGTTACTATAGAAAACATGAGATTAGGGGTTAATTTTGTATTTTTAAGCATCTAATTGCTACTCAATCAAGGTTGAATTATGTATTTTATATATTAAGCTCTTGGTGCTGGTTTAAATTAAAAAAAGCTATGAGATCAATTTCATAGTTTTCCAAATTTTTGTTGTATTAATGTTTTATACTTTTTGTTATTATACTGCAGTCCATTGCTGTTGAAATCAAGAGTGAGTCAAAATGGAAGCAGCTGGGAGAATTGGCAATGTCTACTGGAAAGGTGATTACAGTACGCTTAAGGTTGCCTTAATGAAAAATTGATCATACTAATCTGAGTTCTATATGGTCGTTGCTGTGTTGTGATCATTATGTTGCATACCATTGGAAATATTTTTTGTTTCATACGGTTCGTTTGTATGGTTATATTTATTTTAGAATAGGAAACTTAACTAATATTGATGGTGCTTTTAAGACAGTTCTACTATTTTGTGATCATGCTAAGGTTTGACAGCTTTCATGATCTTTCTGATCATAGTTGTACTGTATAAAATTTGGTTTTAGATAAGTCTGTATGGCGTTTGAACTTTCTTTTTTCCAGTTAAAAATGGCCGAGGAGTGCTTAGAGAATGCGATGGATTTGAGCGGCTTGTTGCTTCTATACTCTGCTTTTGGAGATGCTGAAGGAATTTCCAAACTCGCATCTGTTGCTAGGGAACAAGGGAAAAACAATGTTGCATTCCTTTGTTTATTTATGCTGGGCAAATTAGAAGATTGTCTACAGTTGTTGGTGGAGAGGTAGGTCTAGTAAATGTATAGCCCTATTTACATAGAATTGTTCTTGCTTTGCTTACTAAGGCGATTAATCTTGGCAGCAACCGAATACCAGAAGCTGCTTTAATGGCACGATCATATCTCCCAAGCAAAGTTTCTGAGATTGTGTCAATATGGAGAAATGATTTAAATAAGGTGTTTTCTCTGTTTCTCATTGCCATATTCGAAGCCTTTGTTGCAACTTTTAATTGTTTGCAAAGTCTAATAGTGATTTCAATTATACTTGGTTATTTTTAAGTGAATCATCTTTTAAAGAGTTGTATTATGTATCTAATGTTTGGAATTCTCTTTTGGATGATGTAAAATGTGGACTGTGCCAAAATGAAGTATAACATGGTTGCAATTTAGGCATTTGTCTATGATTTTGATGGATATGCCCTATTTACAGGCATGTAGCGAATTTTATATTTTGTTGGGATGTTGTCTTGCTATCTTCTATGCCCAAAATTTGTGAGCTGGTTTTGACTTCTGAGCACTCTTCATTTGTCAGATTAACCAAAAAGCGGCTGAGTCCTTGGCTGATCCTGAGGAGTATCCGAACTTATTTGAGGACTGGCAAGTTGCTCTTGCTGTGGAATCTAATCTCTTACAAAAAAGGTATCTTCAATCCTTTATTTCCTTTTATTGTTTATATTTGTGAAAACATGGGTTAGTGGTTAAGTCTGTTCCATCAATCACAATTTAGCCTTTTTATTTTAATGAAAATTTATATTTTTGCTAGCGAAGGATTCAATGGTTTGATGTGTATTGAAAAAAATTTGCATGCATATCTGTGTCTGTCTTACCATGATGAGTAAAAATTGCCTTTATTTTTTTTGCTATAAAGGCAACTAAAGTACCTCCATTAACTGCCTGCTTGAAGGCTGATCATGCATGGGCACCCTCTGGTCAAATGATAGCA
>JAURVB010015055.1:0-20223 GCA_033002965.1 Piper betle
GGCTTCAATTCAAAAGGCTTAGTTAGTTTTGATATGTTGAAGCTCAGAGCTCATTCTCCACACACGCTCACCTTGTACGCCAATCAACATATATGTTGGCTCACGTAAAAAGCTATAAAATAATCCCACATTTTTAAGGGTAGTGTTTTGTATGAATTGGGCTCTTCTACGCCTTTCAAAATAGCTAACCATTTTAAATTGAAGTTCATCAACCACTTTCTCGCGTGCTTCATGCCTAGGCTGGCTGTTAATAAAATTTAGGTAAATTGTCATTTTGACGCAATTCAAATTAAGGAACCGTTTATTACACTGGTATTAATTATGATTACTTGCTGCAATCGTCTGATGTAGCAATTACTTGCTACAAATACCTTGAAAAAAACAATTAAATGGCATAATTCTCACACGAAAACCACGTACAAATCAAAGATGAACAACACACAGCGCAGTGAAGAGTGGTGCAAGCAAACAGCTTATGCTTGCTTCCTGTAGTAATTGACGATGGATATTACATTGAGGGCGACCGAGAGTGCTACCCCGGCGTAAGAGATAAAGATCGCCGCCGAACCCCGATCACAGTACGTATCGAACTTGTCACATATTTTGTTCCACCTTGCATGCCTGTTCCCATTCTTGCCCAGCTCTGCCATGGCCGAAGCTGCAGCTGAACCCGCTGTTACCAGAGCTAATATCACCTGAAACATTTATATCCGTAGGTCAAGAAATTAAATTTTTTGTTTTAATCACAATCAACACAGACATGATTTTCTAGCCAGTTAGCTGTTTTCTTTTATGTTTTTTTATTGATCAGATTGAGTGTACTGCAATCAAATCGAATATTTATTACCAAATCTGAGATGGCCATGTAAAGTCCCCACTCCTTGACGTGAAACTTGATCAAATCCAATAAACTGAAGGCTAACAGCATTAAGTGATGGAGGCTGGCTATAGAGTTTGCTATCACAAAAAACCTGCAACAGACGTGGGAAGTTAGTACTTGGCATAAAAAGAAGTTCATAAAGGAGGAAATCATGAGAGCGATTACACAAAAGCTGGGGTGGTTTGGAATTTGGCGGTGATGTCTCCAAACACACGAGTAGTGCCCACCAAAGCAACAACGGTGGATATGGTTTCCTTGTTGAGAGCCATCAAAAGCGTGACCGCGGCGCTGGTGAGAAAGGCCAGCCCCCTCAAAACTAAGGCCACAATCACATCTCTTTTCTTAGCCTTGCATTTGGGAAGAGAGTGTGCCTCGCCACTGTTTCCCAGCTTCTCAACCTCCTCGGCGGCGTTCATGATCAGAAAGTGGTCGATCGTCGATTAGTGAATATCGGACAGCGAAAACGAGAAAGGAGAGGTCTGGAAGAGGTAGCTTTTGATGGTTTCTTTATATAAAAGGGTAACCATGCAGTAGCAATGCGGGACCATCGTACACAAGATCAACACTCTTTGTCAAAGCGGCGTTGATATGGGTCACCGATCCATAAATTTGGGTCTAACAAGCTAAGCTTAATATATTGCTGGGCTTGGTTCTTTAATGCTCGTCTATTGTTTGTGAAAGAGGGTGTCCGTATTTTAATATTGGGGTGTTGACTTCACCTGCCAGTGCCCTCTGCCCTTGGAATGAGATTTGGACACCGTTAGGTTAGGAAGGTGAAGATGAGAAACTAAAAGGACTTAAAATCAAATGTAGATAAACTACACTTACGTCATATGTTTTAGCTTCTGTATAAAGCAAAGCGTATAATATGCTATAACTTGTTAACATTATGTTTATCTGGAAGGGATTACAATAGAGCACCTATAGCAGTGGCATTTTAATGTTCAGGCAAAGAATCAAATTTCTTCTCAGTCATGCTTCTTTCCTGTTGGTGTTTATTTATTTCCAAGAATTTTACATTCATTTTCGCGGTCAGCTCTTTTATCGGGTTCATTCAAGTGCATTTGATACTTCCTGATCGATGCCATTTTTTGCGCCATACAATGATCCAACTTTACCACGCCCAAAGTTGATGACTTCTGAAATATTGTTATTCACCTTGACTAACGTACATTATCATCGATCTCCAGAACAAGCTAGTTAATCGTTCTGAAATGTACACTGCAAGTCTGCACCTATATGATCTGGACGCTGATCAATCATAATTGAACAGTAGGTTAAGATTAATCCAAAGCTTCTTAGTTATTGCTTGTGATCATGTCTATTGTTTTCAATTAACGAATTGAGCGCAAGAATTTTGAGAAACAAGGTAAAAAAATTTTTTTCTAAAAGTAAGAAAAAAGAAGAGCGTGCCTTGCAGCAGTTGTTTCTTGTATCTGGATTGAAAGGAATTTCAGAATTTCTAGACATGGAAGAGTCTCCCTAAAAGCTTTATACAAAAAGATCAATAGTGATTTAATGGGCAAATTTTATCATCGATCCTTACGATATATTATCCTTTATTGGTGATTTTATTTTGTTAGTTTTTTATTGACCATCCATTTGTAAATTTGGGTATCCCTAAATATATTCATGTAATTTATGGAGAAATAAAATTTTAGCTGTCACCATGGTCATTTCAATTATTTAATACTTGCAAAAGAGAAATGGAATAAAATATGACTAGTGTGAAAATTATCACTATAAAAAACTAACCATTGCATGCACATTTCACATAATATAATATATAAATAGATACTTGGGACTCGACAGTGAGTTTTTGGCTGAGGGTGACACTGATTTGTAATTCTATATGAATGGGCACATATATGAACATGTTTGTCTGTGTTCGGGTTCGATAACCCCTATACACCTCTTCATAATTTCCTCGGTGACTTGGTCTTGGTAGCTTTACAAGACGGGGAAGAGATAAAAAGATATGAAGATATAAGGTTGAAAAGGTGTGATTTGAGGGCTCGATTTGTGGAATTGAAAAATTCTCTTAGATGTTTATAAACACGCAAACAGTGAAGGAGAAAGTGGGGATCGTACGCTAAAAAAAAAGCTTCGTTCATGTGAAATAGAAAAGAGAAGAGAGAAATAAACAAACATGAAAGAAGAAGTCGGAGAAGAGAAGCCCAAGGGAGGAGCCCCTTGCCGAAGACATTGCTCCGATGATCACAAACACCCGATTGAAGTCCCCCACCATGAAGTGTTGGAGCATTGCGGGAAAGAGCTGTCGTGGATGTTAAAGCCATGATTCGAGTCAGAGTTTTACATTAATGAACTAGTTGGTTCAACCATTGGTTTGAGTCGAATCAATTTCATGACCTAGGATTGTCCCAAGGCCAGTCATACATCATAAACGATGAAGCTAAAACATACCTGAGTATATGATGATAACATCAAAAAAATAATAAGAAATGAGTTATCAGAGTATATGACAGTATGCAGTTATTTTTTTATATGTATTTAATCATAAAATTATTTTTAGGTTGAATAACACATTAGGACCCCACCGTGAAGTGTTGGAGCATTGCGGGAAAGAGCCGTCGTGGGTTTAAAAGCCATGACTCGAATCAATTTCATGACCTAGGATTGGCCCAAGGCCAGTCATACATTATAAACGATGAAGCTAAAACATACTTGAGTATATGATGATAACGTCAAAAAAATAATAAGAAATAAGTTATCAGAGTATATGATAGTATGCAATTATTTTTTTATATGTGTTTGATCGTATAATAATTTTTAGGCTGAATAATGCATTATAGAGCAGTTTGGGTGGGCTATTAGTTATAAAATATGTCATTTTGATATTATGGTGTGTATTATACTTTATATGATTTTCCCCTATTATTTTGGATTTTTTTAGAATTTATTACGAGTTAATTGTTATTTTTTACTCAAGTCAAAGTTGAGTCAACTTTTATTCACGAAATTGCCACCAAACTTTCCCTTACGACCTTTCTCCCCTAACCCCGATCGCCGCCCCCATCCTTGCCACCGACATCGCCTCTAGTCATCGATCGACGCCGCCAACCATCGTCGAGTAGACCCCCGCCTTCTTGGCCACACCCCAGCCTCCACGATGCATGGGAGTTGCGTGAGTGCACTGTGCTCCCAAAGTTGATTCACACCCAACTGCGCCGCTCCACCTCCGTTGTGATACTGAAGGCCTCCCCTTGACCTAGCCAAGCTTTCCCCCACTCTCAACACTGCTGTTGAGGCCGGCCAAGGGCCAATAGGACAAGCAGACCGACCTAGGCCAACTTGCCAACCCCATCAGAAATCATCGTTGACGCTGTCACCCTCACCACCACCACAATCAAGTTGAGCTCGTCGAACTGGTGCCGACTTATAATCCCGATTGCATTGTCGAAAAAGATGTAGAAAAACCGTCGAAAATTGGATTCGCTGAAATTAGCTAAAAATCGTCAGATTTTCGCCAAGTTCGTCCAACTAAACTTGATCAAATTTCAAATGCCATTAGGTGCCAAATTCAAGTCTCGAACCTCACAACAGACTCCGGTCGTCATCGCAACTTGCTAATGAGGCGAGGTATAATTTACTCTAGCGTAATTACTTTAAAATGATAATTATTTGCACAACATACTATGATTTAATTGACTGATATGATAAATGTTTTTATTGTGAATAAAGATGAATTGGGTGATTTGAATTATATTAAAATAAATACTAAGGAATTAATTAAGTAAATTAAGCATGAATTGTTAATAAAATGCAATACAAGTTAGAAAATATGATGTGGATTGATGTGTGTGATATAGAATGTGTGAATGCATCATAGTGGGTATTAGCTTTTAATTTTGATGTGTAGGTATGTAGTGGGAGTTCATCGCCTAGGTGTGTAGACACGATTAAAGCTTTTACCAGGTCCGTTTATGACTCATTTGTGATTTGATTCCTCAACTCTATCGTGATTTGTTTTAACAAGTAAGTGGACATGTCAAGTGGTATATTTATTATATTCCACTCTATGCAGGCTATTTAGTCGCACGAATTTCTGGACTAATAACCCGAGTGGGTGTGTGTTAGTCAAAACGGGTCTAGATTGGTGAGCGGGTTGTTCCATTCCCAAGGGATCCTGATAACTTTACCATTGAGTTCCTCAAACCCGAAGAAGTATGGAGGTTTATCGGTACTACAATGCAGCACATGTCTAGACTTGTGGTTTCAAAGGTTACTGAAGGCCCATGCTTTAGAGTACTCAGCCTCTTTGATCAGGGGCTAAGAGTGATACAAAGAATGTAGAGGGCTGAAAGAAGAGAAATTGATTTTCCCGTGTAAGGGATAGTTTTAAAATTGCCAAAGAATGAGATGATATAGAATGGGATGTTGTCGAGCCTAGGTTGACGGTTCCTAATTACTGCCCCTATAAGAGATTCTATGAGGAAGTATAAGAATATTTTCATTAAATAGGAGAGTCAGCTCTCCTGTGCCAGTTTGTTATTAATTATTTTTGGATTAATAACATTCGCTAGTGACATTTTTCTATTATTTATGTAAGTGAGAATTTGGAGGTTGAACGCTGTTAGAATTACGGAGGAGTAGCAATGCAACTTGCACACAAGTACCTGCAGAGGCTAAATTAAAAATTAAAATGGTACATTGTGAGAATGATGGTAGATGTATGTTTTAAGTGTCTGATTGCATGAAATGGTATGTGGGTGGTAATATTATGATTAGAGTTGAACAGGATAAGCTGATGGGGTCGAAAACCAATTTAAGATGATGAAAAATGTTGACGATGGAAAAGTTGCGAGAAAATGTCATGTTTTTATTACGTTTTCTGTTTTTATTGTTATGTATAGATATTGTTGTTGTTGACAGGGTGGTCCCAGTTGCATTTTTAAGGAGACTGTTCATTTTATTTTAAAAATAGTTTTCTTCTGACTTTTCTCGTGTTTATTTTGTTTTGCACATGATTGCATATCATAGCATCCATTTAGAACAACGTTAGAGCCTAAGCATCTCATTCGTATATTGTATGTTTGAATCACCATTTTGAAACATTTAGGTTAGATCCGGGTCGACTTAACCAAATCACGTACATTAGAGAACGGTTTGGTCGCTGGTAGCATTTCCAGTTCAGTTCGCGGGTGAACTGAAACAAGGTGTTACAACGGGAGTCTTATTACTTTGAAGATTTGCTACATCCTACTTGCGTTGTTGCCTAGTCAGAGCCAAGTCTTGTCATCCTACGAGAGTAGACTAGAATCTTGCCACTACAACCTCTTGCTTGTCACTTTGAAGAGGAGGATGAGAGCTTTGCCAGCCAGTGCTACAACAACAATTGAAGACAAAGAAAAGAAGAAAGAAAAAGCATAGAAGTGAAGGGAAAAGAAAGGGGAGGAGCTCCCTACCGAAGATCCATGTAACACCCCAATCCGGTTTACTCTCAACCCGGACCAGAACTGTTACAAAGGATCGAACTACTCGTAAACCGATTAAGTTGGCTGACCCAAAACCTAAACGGCTACGATATAACCCTCTCGACGTCTCAAGATGGAGCACGCCGCTAATGCGCAAACAATATATGGATGAGATGCAAAACCCTAACAGGATACTACGTGAATGTCATGATAATCATCGCACACCAAAATAATTAAAACAGCAATAAAATTCATAAAACCCGGAATAAAACGGACAGAGCCTCCCCTAAAAGTGCAATAAGGGGATAACCTGTTAAAATACGGCACAATAAATATATATATAAAACAACAATTTATATCACACTAGACTTCAAATCAACTACACATATCGTAATTGGCATCTAGCCCACCTGCAATTCATGTTCATCGTGTTTTTGTTCATTTCAACTCAACATAACTGATCATCCTGGACATTGGAACTTTTCCAAAATATTTCTAAGAAAATTCATACATTTCTAAACACGATCTACGAGTCTCATAGCTCATGCATAAATACCAATATATAAATCTACTACAAAAGCCAATCACATCACATCTTACGCAAAAGTCGGCGCGACACCAGGTATGTGTGTGCAATGCAAGCGCTACTCCTTCGTCGAGACCGGCATACACCAATCATCATCCTCACCTACATATAGTAGAAAAACGTCAGCAACGGGTGTCACTGGTCCGGAAATAACTAATATCAAACTGGAACATGAGAGCAAACTCTCATGGAAAGCAAACCATCATATATATCTTCCTCAAGAACTCTCATAAGGGCAACTATAAAGGAGCCGTCGAGCAGCTGACTCAACAGCATCCTGATCTATCTGGTACTGTGCCACTCACGACACTTCTTTTTCAGTACTTCACGTAAAACTTTATCCTAAGCCCTCTCCGAACCTCCATATTACTCCTGGTCTTGAGCACGTAGACCGAGCACTCTCAGGCAGTCGCCTTTAGTACCCTTTGAACCACAAGTCCGGACATGCGCTGTACTAAACAGTACCCGTAAACCTCCACGTCCTCCGGGTGTGAGGAACTCAAACGCGGAGTTGTCAGGATCCCTCGGGAATGGAACAGTCCGCTGGCACTAATCCAGAGCCCGCTTTGACTGGCACGGCATCCGCTCATGGTACGTGCAGTCGACTCATCTTCTCTTGTCTCACTGAAAACTCGATAAAACTATTTATAGGGCTGGGTCGGGATTTATTATAATAGGCCCGAAGGCAACTTGAGGTGGATCTTATTTTCGAAAACAAACTCGAGGGATCTCATCCTCGAGGGTTATTAATTCCGAAAAACATCGACCAGGTGACCCGTGTTAGGTGGGGTCCAATAAATCATCCACCTGACACGTCCTACGATCAATAAATCAAATCACCGATAGAATGGAGCGATAAAACCTGAGAAGCGTGTCCTAACGGACCTGTCAGAAGCTCCAAGCGCAGTCTCGTGCCTAGACGGCGAGCTCCTGCAACGTACCTACATGAACATAACTATTTACTAACGCCCATACATATATGATGCACGCCTATGTAACTAATATATCCACATGCATACAATCATCTAATCAAACATGACAATTATTTCGACAATTTCCCTACATCTCTAATTGTCAAGCAAGTTAATAATTTTATCATTTCATATATTACTTATTACCTAGCACTTTTAATTCCAATTTCAAAGCATACCTATTCTAATTAGGTGACAATGGTTTAATCAATTTAATCTGTTTAACTTAATGTTAGCATACAAAACCTAATTCATACATATTCATAAATTAACTAGTTAACAAGCATTTAATTAACTATTCAATGGTTTACTAACAATTACATAATGTTAGCATGCAAAAACCTAATTCATACATATTCATCAATTAACTAGTTAACAAGCATTTAATTAACTATACAATAGTTTACTAACAATTTCATTATGTTAGCATGCATAACCTAATTCGTACATATTCATGAATTAACTAGTTAACAAGCATTTAATTAACTATTCAATGGTTTGCTAACAATTTCATTACTAAGCATTCACATCATACAACACAATTCACACTAATCATCACATGTTTATCATAATCACGATTAATTAAACTAAAATCATGAAATTAATTCAATTAATTCTAATATGCTACCATGACCACAATAAGTATGTAATAATCCTAAAAAATAAGAAGGAAGAACCACCTTGCGATCGGCGCTGAAATCGGTGCCGACGGACGAAGCGGCATTCCGGCGACTATGCCGGCGGTTCCGGCAGCTCCGGTGGTTTTCCGGTGACTGCTCCGGCGAGGCAATCGGAGGTAGGGGTTAGCACCGCCTCGATGAGCTGAACCCAATGGTGGTGACGACGAAGGCAGCCGCGGCGGCGATGGCCACCAACGGCGGCGTCGAGTGCGGTCGGGGCGGTCGGCCGCTCCGATCAGACCCACGGCCGACCCTCGACGGCGGCGCTAAGCATAGGGGAAAGGTAGGGGAGGTCGAGGGGAGGAACTCCGACGTCACAGCGGCGGCGGTCCGGCGCAGACGGCGGCGGAATCGCGTCGGGATCGGCGGGAAATCGAGGGCGATTTCCGGCGTTGCGACGGCCGGACAGTGGCCGGGCGTGGTCGAGGCGGCGAGGCGACGGCACGGCCGGGCTGGGCGGCGTCGACCGGCGGCGAGGGGGCGTCGACGGCGGCGGCAGAATCTCGGTGGCGGCGGCGGTGACGAAACGCGGGTGGGGGTTTGGGGAGGAAGATGAGGTGGGTAAGGCGATGGCAAAGTTGTAAATAAAACTTGACTCGACACGGGCTCGAGTCAAGAATGATAACGGACTCGGAATAAATCCCAGAAAAATCTAGAAAAATTGGGAAAAATCCCATAAAATCAAACAAAATATCACAACATCCAAATGACATGTCGTATAACTAATAACCCACCCGAATACCATCTAACGCGTCCTAATACGTTATTCGGCCTAAACTAATTCTACGGTCACAACATAAAAATAAAATAAAATCATCAACTGTATACTCTCATATCTACTGATAACTCAGTCTGCTGATGCATATCTGACGCTATCATCGATACTTGGGTATACATAAACCCTCATAGCACGTGCGCACGGTCGGCCTCGGCCCCGCACACGTGTTCTGAAAGCTGAACCGACTCAAACTACGGTCAAACCGACCGGCTAAAATTATAAAACCCTGACTCGAGTCGTGGGTTTTACAATCCATCTCTGACGACTCCCTAGCCCACTGGTGCAGAGCTTGGAGTGCCCCGAACGCAACCCAGGCGAGAACCACCCCCATCAACAGCTACCCTCGCTGGAAAAAGCCAAGAAAACCCCCTATTGGATTAAGAAATAACATCAGCAACCACCTATCGGTGTGCATACAGCCAGCCCAGGTAGCCTCTGGCCAAACCACAACCTCCACTAAGTTTCCCTCACAGTCGAGAACAAAACCCATCCAAGACCCATTATCAGAGAAGTTTGCCGTCACTGAAAAAGCTTTGAGAATCAGCTCGCCAGAGCATAACAGTAGAAACAACTTCAACTAGCCACCTTGTCGGCATGCAAACAGTTAGCCCAGGCCGCTGCTTAGCAAACTGACACTTCTAGTGGACTCCCTCAATACCCTCAACACAAATCAATCGAGATCTGTTGCCGATGAAGCCCAACATTGCAAGAATCTCGTCGTGAAGTACCGGATCGGAGTAGTGAAGCAGAAAAGTTTATAGACAGCCGCAATGTAACACCCCAAATCTGGTTCACACTTGTGAACCAAACTGGCATGTTACAGGCCCGGTTAGGTTGGCTAACTCGAACCTAACTCGTGCGGATCTAATCTCGACGTCTTAAGATGTAGATACGACTTGTCATGCATGGATAAATACATAAAACCCTAACATGATACTACATGGATGATGTGCAACCTAAATTTCACATCATTACAATTTCGATAAAAATTCTGAAACTAAAATAGACAGGGTCTCCCCTAAAAGTACAATTATGGGCCCACCCTGTCAAAATAATATATAATATAGACACACATGCATCCATGATTTCATTCACACAAAATCTAACATATTATGAATTGATTCTGAAACTGGGGTTTCAACCCACCACACTTCCGCTGCGTATCTCTGATCATGTTCACATTCTATCATATCTCATACATTCGAACATGTCATTCACAATATAATAACATAACAACACAATATTAAACATTCAGAAATCTAACATGTGTGTGTGTACAAGACCTCATTGTTCCTTCGTCCAAGCTGGCTCCTCCAACTCGTGATTATCATCTACACATAGTATAAAAACATGTCAGTAACAAGTGTTACTGGTCCGGAAAATAAAATAACTATAACAAGCTGGCTATGAGAGCAAACTCTCGTATGAAAGAAAACATCATATACTCCACGTGAACACTCTGAAGGGCACTACTGAGGAGCCACTAGGCTGCAGACCCGGTAGCATCCCGAACTTACTGATCTGCTGCTGGTACTGTGCCGCTCTCGGCACTTCTTTTTCAGTACTTCTAGTGAAACTTTATCTTAAGCCCTCTCCTTACCTCCATATTTCTCTTGGCCTTGAGCACGAAGGCCGAGTACTCTCAGGCAGTCGCCTTTAGTACCCTTTGAACCACAAGTCCGGACATGCGTTGTACTAAACAGTACCCGTAAACCTCCACGTTCTCCGGGTGTGAGGAACTCAAACGCGGAGTTGTTAGGATCCCTCGGGAATGGAGCAGTCCGCTGGCACTAATCCAGAGCCCACTTTGACTGTCACGACATCCTCTGCATGGTACGTGCAGTCGATTTCTCTATCTCTCGTCTCAGTGAAAACGAGAAAACTACATATATAATATATATATATATATATATATATATATATAGGGCTAGGTAGGGATTTATATAATAGGCCCGAAGGCAAATTGTGGTGGATCTTGTTTTTGAAATCATCCTCGAGGGATCTCATCCTCGAGGGGTTATTAATCCGGAAATCTGTTCGGCTAGATGGCCCGAGTTAAGTGGGATCCAATAAAATGCCACTTAACCCGTCCTGCAAATGATAAGATAAACATACATTAGAATGACGTAAAATAGAGTCGAGTCCTAAACGGACCTGGTAGAAGCTCCAAGCGTGTCATCGCGCCTAGGCGGCGAGCTCCTACTCCGTACCTACACATCAAAACTAAATACTAACGCCCGCTAACTAAATGATGCATCAAACTCAATAAACATCAATCATCAATCAAATAATTATAAGTATGAAAAATAATTCTAACTAATCCTATTCATACCAATTTTACTGTGTTTTTACATCACACTAGATTAGCATGCTCATATTTACTTCATCTTATTAGATCACTTATCATGCTGAGACTCGATCTACCTCATTAGATCACTTACTATTCATTCTCAATTACTCAAATCATACAATCATCCCTTCACTCATAATTAGGCATTACTCATAACAGTTAATCAAATCTAGCATACTGTGCTAATATTCATCATGATAACTACTCAATTGTAGCATGTTATGCTAACAATCATCTCAATTTTAACTAATTAAATCGGAGGTAATTATACCTCACGTCGTCAGCGATCTGCGACGGTTAGGGCTTCGTTGCGCGTCTCGGAGCTCCAATTCGGCGCTCATCGGTGTCCGACGTTCGATCGGGATCGATTGGATGAACTCCTCGGAAGATCAAGCGAATTCCAACAAATCCGATTTTTCGGCGGTTTTCCGGCAGGTTTCGGTGGTTTTCCGGCAAATTCCGGCGGTTTTCCGGCAACAACCGCCGGCAGTGTCTACCGGCCAAAAAGTAAGGGTATTGGGTACCCTTGGAACCAGCTCGGCGAGCCCGACGCGTCTATGGCATCGACATGGTCGGCGGAGTTGGCGGGTCGCCGGAAAATGGTCAAAACAGTGGTGGCAGCGATGGGTGACTCGATCCGGCTAGGATGGGCGGCGCTGGCCTCCGTTCCAGTCGGGGACGGTTGTGGGTTGGTTCGAAGACGTCGAGGTGACCACTCGATCGCGGTGGCGACGGTCACCGGCGGCGGAATTGGCAACGCGAACCGAAACCAGCCGCAACGCTAGGCGTGGTGATTCCGGCGTCACAGCGGCTTAGCAGCGGCCGGAACTGGTCGAGGCGGCATAGCGACGTTGTGGCGGAGCTAGGGGCGACAATCGGCGGCCGGACGGCGGGCGTCCATGGCAGCGGCGACGTGCGGCAAGGGTTTGGGGAAGAAGAAAGGAAAGGGCGGGGGTGTGTGTGGTGGCAAACTCGTAAATATTACTTTACTCGTCTCTGACTCGAGTCAAAATAATATTTAAGTCGTAAAAAAATTCCAAACAAATTTGGGAAAAATCCCACAAAATCAAACAACACCCAAAAAAATCATAATGATATGCTCTATAACTATCAACCCACCCAAAATGTCTGTAACGCGTCCTAACGCGGTAAACAGCTTAAAACTAATTCTTCGATCCATTATATATCATAATAAAAAAATGAACTGCATATTCTCATATATTCTGATAACTCATTCTTTTCTGCTGTGTTCATGACGTTATCATCATATACTTAGGTACACATGACCCTCATGGCTCATACACGAGACCGGCATCGGCTCAGTACACGTGTTCTGAAACTGACTCGACTCGAAAATAACGGTCGAACCGACCGGTTCTGAATATAAAACCCTGACGTCGAATCGTGGGGTTTACACGCAAACTTGCAGACCTTTGTCTGGCTATCCGAGGCCATCTCCAATCACACCAACACTTCCATCGGACTCCCTCAATACTGCCAACAAACCCAAGTCGAGATCACCTACCAGAAGAGCCATCAAACGCCAAAAAATGGCTAAAAGGAAGGCCACCGGAGCTGTGCAGAACTTACAAGCTGCCATCTTTCCAAACTCCATTTGACCAATCAGAGCCACCATAGGATAAGCTGACACCTCTAATCAATCACCCTTGTCTCCAGAAACAATCCCAGATCAAGGTGCCACCTTTGCCGGAAAACGGTGATAGAGCTTGATCGAAAACCAGTTTTGTCAAAACTTTCCACTGCCATTGTCGCCCACTGGCACCACCACCAATCGCCAGACCACTACCAATCCCCTCACCGGTTGGAGATCTACTGTTCTGGGTTGTCACCTCTCGCCACCATCGCCTGGAACGTAGGAGCCGGAGCCAGAGCCTATAAGTCAGCGTTGCACTGTCGTTGTAGTCGTGTCGGTTGGTTCCATCTGCTATTAATCATGTCCACAAGTTCGTTCATGTTTGCGACCTGAGAAACTACCCGATGAACTGATCGCCCAAGACTTGGGCGTGTGGCTGCAAAGAGTTGTCCACAAAACTAACCGCGAAGCTCGACCACATCTACGACCTCGCACCACCCGCAAACTAACTCACCCAAAAATCTCCAGAATTATGCGTATGCCAACTGGTCTGGTTGAGCATTTTTCTAGTTTGAACCAACCAAAAGTGGTCTGGTCCAATCCATTAGCACTCTGAAAATAATTTGAAGGCTTTCTAGACCTCGGATCGAGGCAAAACTTACTACCCCACTATTTTTGGATACTCTAGATGTAATGGTAAAATTATTTTGACAATTTGAAGCTTAGAAAGAGTAGAATCAAGGCATTGAAATCAAAGTTATCAAAGGTGAATTTATTTAAAGGTGACAAAATTTGACAAAATTCACTATTTTGTATAAAGTGAAAGATAAAAGAAGAACTAGTGAATTGTAAATATCAATTTTATCGTGGACTAACTTAAGGATTCGAATTGAACCCTAAGGAATCATGTAAAAATCTTGGATGTTATTTTTCTATTTTGTATTTTATTTAACTCATACGATTTCTTTGCACGACAAAGGTGCCTTTGGTCCCAGCAAACCCCTATGACTCGATGCAAAGCGAAAACTAAATGCAGAAGAGATAATCTCGCGCCTAAACAATATATAATATTTTTTTAATCAAAATCAAGCTTTAGTTAGATAAATAAATATAGCTAATGTGAAAATAAATTAAAAAAATAATCAGTTATAAGGTATTGTAACCAATATTTACTATAAAAACCAATCAACAACTACATGTGTGTGTTTATATATATATATATATATACACACAAAAATAATAAAATGTGAACTTTTTTAGGTGTGAACTTTGTAAATTTATATCATAACCTTTAGTTTTTAATTTAATGGTTTACATTAGATGTTTACATATGGGTGGTCATGAGTAGTTCTTAAAGAACAGACAAATATGAACCACAAAATGAAAATGGGCGGTCACGAGAGAGGTTCTGTAAAACCCACGATTCGAGTTAGGGTTTTATATTCAGAACCGGTCGGGTCGACCGTTATTTTTTCGAGTTGAGTCAGTTTCAGGACACGTGTACCGAGCCGATGCCAGTCGCGTGTATGAGCTATGAGGGTCATGCGTACCCAAGTATATGATGATAACGTCATGAAGACAGCAGAACAGAATGAGTTATCAGATATATGAGAGTATGCCAGTCATTTTTTATTATTATTTTTATATATAGTGGATCGTAGCATTAGTATTAGGCTGTTTACCGCGTTAGGACGCGTTCGGGCAGTCTGGGTGGGTTGTTAGTCATAGAGCATATCATTATAATATTGTGGTGTTGTTTGATTTTACGGGATTTTTCCCGATTTTTATGAATTTTTTTACGATTTAATATGACCTAGTTACTATATTTGACTCGAGCCGGAGACGAGTCAAGTCTTAATTACAAGTTTGCCACCCAACCTTTCTTCTTCACGACGACCTTTTCTCCCCACGCCCAAACCCTCGTGCCGCGCCGCCCCTGTTCGCGCGCCACCGCCGCCGCTGTCGGCGCCGCCCGGCCGTCGACCGACGCCGCCCAGCTCGGCGACGACGTCGCCCTGCCGCCCCGACCAGGCCCGGCCACCATCGGGCCGCCGCGACGCCGGAATCGCCACGCCTAGCGCCGCGGCTGCGTTTGGTCGCGTCGCCGATTCGGTCGCCGACGACCGTCGCAGCCGTCATCCAGTGGTCGCCTCAGCACCACCGACCACCCAGCGACCCTCCCCGACCGGAACGGAGGGCATCGCCGCCCTGGCCGGCCGGATTTAGCGACCCAACGCCGCCGCTCTGTTTTAGCTGTTTTCCGGCGAGCCGCCTCCTCCGTTGGCCGCGTCGACCTCGTAGATGAGTCGGGCTCGTCGAGCCGGTTCCGAGGGTACCCTACATGACCCCTATCCAGCTAGTAGATACCACCGGCAATGGTTGCCGGAAAACCACCGGAAGTCGCCGGAAAACCGCCAGCAACTGCCGGAAAACCGCCGGAAAATCGGAATTTCTGGAATTCGCCGGAATTCACCGGATCTTCCGCGGGGCTCACCCGGTGGAGCCCGATCGAGCTTTGGACGCCGAGGAGCGCCGAGTTCGAGCTCCGAGGCGCGCGACGGAACCCTAACCGTCGCCGATTGCCGACGACGTGAGGTATAATTACCTCCGATTGATTTCTTTAAAATTGATTATGATTGTTAGTATAACATGCTAGAATTAAATAATTGTCATGATAAACATATGAGTATGAGTGTAGTGATGATTGCATGATGCAATTAATTGAGAATGAATAGGGAGTGATTTAATGAGGTAGATCGAGTTGAGCATGATAATTGTGTGTGATGTGATTAATGACTAATTAGGGATGAAATGATAAGTTACATGATGAGATTAAGTGTGAATGAAGGTTCAGCGATCTAATGAGGTAGGAGTCTCAGCATGATAAGTGATCAGGACGTAACTTTGAAAAACACAATAAAATTGGTATGACTAGGATGAGTTAGAATTATTTAAATTTATGATTATTTAACTATTGCTGGATGTTGATGATTGAATTGTGATTGATGTTCATTGTGTTTGATGCATCATTTAGTTAGCGGGCGTTAGTATTTAGTTTTGATGTGTAGGTGCGGAGTAGGAGCTCGCCGCCTAGGCGCGATGACACGCTTGGAGCTTCTACCAGGTCCGTTTAGGACTCGTCTTGTTTTACGCTTTTCTATTGTATGTTTATGTTATTATTTGCAGGACGGGTTAAGTGGTGTTTTATTGGATCCCACTTAACTCGGGTCATTTAACCGAATATTTTCCGGATTAATAACCCCTCGAGGATGAGATCCCTCGAGGATGATTTCGAAAACAAGATCCACCACAAGTTGCCTTCGGGCCTATTATATGAATCCCTTCCCAGGCCTATATATATAGTTTTATCGAGTTTTCAGTGAGACGAGAGATGGAGAAACCGACTGCACGTACCATGCAGAGGATGCCGTGACAGTCAAAGCGGGCTCTGGATTAGTGCCAGCGGACTGTTCCATTCCCGAGGGATCCTGACAACTCCGCGTTTGAGTTCCTCACACCCGGAGAACGTGGAGGTTTACGGGTACTGTTTAGTACAGCGCATGTCCGGACTTGTGGTTCAAAGGGTACTAAAGGCGACTGCCTGAGAGTACTCGGCCTTCGTGCTCAAGGCCAGGAGAAATATGGAGGTAAGGAGAGGGCTTAGGATAAAGTTTCACGAGAAGTACTGAAAAAGAAGTGCTGAGAGTAGCACAGTACCAGCAGACAGTAAGTTCGGGATGCTACCGGGTCTGCAGCCCAGTGGCTCCTCAGTAGTGCCCTTCAGAGTGTTCTTGAGGAAGTATATGGTTTTCTTTCAGATGAGAGTTTGCTCTCATAGCCAGTTTGTTATAGTTATTTTATTTTCCGGACCAGTAACACTTGTTACTGACGTTTTTCTTATACTATATGTAGGTGATAATCACGAGATGGAGGAGCCAGCTTGGACGGAGGAGCAATGAGGTCTTGTACACACACATGTTAGATTTCTGAATGTTTAATTTTGTGTTATTATGTTATTATATTGTGAATGACATGATTCAAATGTTATGAGACATGATAATGAATGAAATGAAATGATCAGAGTAGCGCAGCAAAAGTGTGATGGGTTAGGACCCAAAGTTCAGAGAATGATGAATATAATAGATTAGAAGTATGTGTGAATGCTATTGTTGCTATACGTATATATGTTTGAATATACGTATTTTGACAGGGTGGCCCCTAATTACATTTTTAGGGAAATTCTGTCCCTTTTGTTTTATAATTTTTACTAATTTTGATTGTAATTGTGTTGGTGTGAAGTTTAAGTTGCATGTCATTCATGTAGTACCATGTTAGGATTTTGTGTATTTATCCATTCATGACGAGATCGTATCTTCATCTTAAGACGCCGAGATTGGATCCGTATGAGTTAGGTTCGGGTTAGCCGACCTAACCGGGGCCCTGTAACATGCCGGTTCGGTTCACGAGCGTGAACCGGATTTGGGGTGTTACAGGTTCTCACCGTATTATAGGGGGGGGGGGCGGAAGCTGTGATGCAGCACAACCATCTTGCTTGTGTTGCATCTTTCTAGCCATTGGATTCAATCTAACGGCTAGAAATTAATTTCCCATCACCCCCCCACCCCTAATTCTGGCAGCTCTTCCTCCCGGTCGACCACCGCGACCCTCTTCCCCCGTGCTTCCCCTCCACTCCCGCCCCCGCACCCACCCGCCCACCACTTGCCACGCCCGCCCCCACGTTTGGCAGGCCCTCGTCCCACTCGTTGTCACACACTGCATCCGGCTGGCCGCTCGCCCCCCCCCCCCTTGTTTTGTCGCGCAAAATCGCCCCTGGTTTTGGCTCACCAACTCAGGTCGCCCAGGGAAGAGTCGGAAAGGTGGTTGGCAGAGGTTGTCACTGTGGTTGGTAGCCGGCGGCGACGCGTGCAAGGTGGGCGGTGGTGGGTGGCCGGGAAGGAAAATGTTAGGGAGAGGGGGAAGAAAGGGAGGCAGTGGCGAGTCAACGAAGTCGCTGGCTGGCAGTGGGCGGCAGTGCGAGGTCGACGGCAGTAGGGTGGCGCAGCAAAATAGGGGAGAACTGAGTGGTGGCGCGGAGAAGGAAATGGGCAAGGGTAGTTTCGTAATAAAAACTTTACTCGCTTCCAATTCGAGTCAATATTACGAAATATATCCCCAAAAATATAATAAAATACCATAAAATAAAATAATCGAGTTCTAATGGATTATTTTATTTTATGATATTTTAATCTATTTTTTCATATTTTTTAGATGTATTTTGTAATATTAACATGAGTGGGGAAGGAAATGGGTAGGGGTAATTTTGTAATAAAAACTTAACCAGGTCCAAACTCGAGTCAATATTACGAAATAGATCCCAAAAAATATAAAAAAATATTGGAAAATATCATAAAATAAAACAATCGAATTCTAATGGATTATTTTATTTTATGGTATTTTACTTAATTTTTTCATATTTTTCGAGATGTATTACGTAATATTGATTCAAGACGGGAGTCAATCAAGTTTTTATTACAAAATTGCTATTGTTTTATTTTTCTTCACTGACCCTTTTTTCTCCCCCACCTCACCACCGTCGTCACCTAGTAATTTTATAATAAAAACTTGACTCAATCCCGACTTGATTCAATGTTACGAAATACATCTCGAAAAATATGAAACAAATTAGAGTAAAATACCACAAAATAAAATAATCCATTGGAATTCGATTTTTTATTTTATAATATTTTCCTGTATTTTTTAATATTTTTCAAGATCTATTTTATAATATTGACTCAATCGAGACCAAATCAATTTTTTATTACAAAACTACCTCTGCCCATATCTTTCCCCACTCGTGTCAATATTACGAAATACATCTCAAAAAATATGAAAAAATAGATTAAAATTACATAAAATAAAATAATCCATTAGAACTCAATTATTTTATTTTATGGTATTTTATTGTAATTTTTATATATTTTTTATATATTTCGTAATATTGACTCGAGTTGGGAGCGAGTAAAGTTTTATTACGAAACTGCCCCTACCCATTTCCTTCTCTTCACCACCACTCTATTCTCCCCTGTTTTGCCGTGCCACCCCACCACCGTTGACCTTGCTACCGGTCGCCCGCTGCCGGCCAGTGCCGCCGCTGACTCGCCGCTGCCTCCTTTTCTTCCCCCTCTCCCTACTATTTTCCTTCTCGGCTACCTACTGCCGCCCACCTTACACGCATCGCCGCCGGCCACCAACCACGGCAACCACCTTCCCAACTCTTCCCTGGGTGACCCAAGGTGGTGAGCCAAAACCAGGGGGTTTTTCGTGCAGCAAAAAAGGGGGGCGGGGAGAGATGAGTGGTGCGGGGTGCGTGTAACACCCCAAATCCGGTTCAGGCTCGTGAACTGAACTGGCATGTTAGAGGCCCTAGTTAGATCAGCTAACCCGAACCGAACTCATGCAGATCCAATCTTGGCGTCTTAAGATAAAGATACAACACTCCATGCATGGATGAATGCCCTAACACGGTACTACATGAATGACATACAAATCAAAGTACACACCAAGACAATCCCAATAAAAATTTTGAAACATAACGGACAGAATTTCCCCTAAAAATGTAATTACGGGCCACCCTGTCAAATATACATATGCAAATATATATGTAACTATATATCAAATAATTTTATTCATACAAAATACAAAATCTATCATGTTGTAACTCATTTTGAAACTTAGGTCTCAACCCACCACGCTTCCATTGCGCAATCTATGCGTGTTCACATCATCTCATCATTTCTTAGCATTTAATCACATCCTATCATCATATCTTAAGCATTTAATCACATCATATCATGGCTCAGCATTTCACGTCATTCTCAAGATAATAACATCATAACAAAAACATTAATTACTTTATCGACTGACATGTGTGCAAATGACATCATTGCTC
>JAURVB010015056.1:0-35179 GCA_033002965.1 Piper betle
ATTAATACAATTACACATATTAATAAGAAGATTGTTGAGGTACATTCTTAGGCTGTGCAGCACTCAGCCTAACATTAACAATTTTTTCAAGAGCAGCTTTTGTATCCTCCATTGTGTCCATAATCTCTTTTTCCATTTCTTCCAATTGATTGGACTCTTCTGACATGATTTTTGGAATAAGGTCCTTGTGCTGGGAATAAACAATCTTTGATGCATTCTCACTCTGCTTAACAATTACATCAAAGGCAACAATTCCGTGCCCGTCAACAGCAAAAGGGAGAATTTTTTAGCCAGGCTTTTCAATTTTTCTACCCGTGCCAAGAGGGTATTGTGCAATATGAATTTCTGGAAAGGCCCCACCATCCCCAAAATCTTCAGGCTTGCGAGGCATAAACCCAGCTCTCTTACCATATCGAGGAATTAGTGTTCTTTGCACAGACACTGCTTGTTCCTGAGCTTGTTCTGAATCTGATGAAGTACAGCGCTCTTTGAACCAAGTATCTTTTGAGTGGTCATATAAAGAGCTCGTGGTAGACTTTGGAGCTGGAAGGAAATCCTTAAGGGCAGCCATTCTGGAACTAAGTCAAGTACCTAAAAGAGAGTGATTTAATGGTAAACGAAGAATTAATAAACAAAAACTAAAGGATGCAAAAAAACATTCTTTGCATAAACCCACCACCTGCTCAGCCGAGCTCCTCCCAACCTCTAGCCCGGACCGCTCCTTCCCCCTCCTTGTGCCGCCTTCCCCGCCTCGGTCATGCCCGCATCGCCCCCCACCTCTGTTTTGCTGCATTAGGATCCTATAACATGTTTAACATGTTATGGGATTATTTTATTTTATAATATTTTACTGTATTTTTTCATATTTTTTTGGATATATTTTATAATATTGACTCGAGTCAGGACGAATCAAATTTTTATTACCAAATTGCACCTCGCCCATTTCCTTTTCCCCTGTTTGCTTCCCCCCCCCACCCCAACTCTGTTTTGCCGTGCCATTTTGCCACTTGCTGGCCAGTGTTGTCGCTGCCTCGCCACCGCCTCCCTTCCTTCCCCCAACAAAATGCCACCAGCGGATTTTGGCAAGCCTAACGCTAGCAAAACAAAGGTGGGGGCGATGTGGGCATGACCGGGGCGGTGGAGGCAAAGCGGGGAGGGGGAAGGAGTGGTCTAGGCTATAGGGCGGGGAGGAGCTCGGTCGAGCGGGGGAGAACGACTTGAGGTGGTGGGGAGGGGAACGGCACGGGCCGGGGGGACTGACACAGGGCAGGGGGCAATGGCAGGGGGGTGGTGGGGGGGACTAAAACACCAGTTGCATTTCATTTTCTATGGATGCAATTTTTATATCTGTCAAATTGTCTACATCGGTAGATGCAATGCGTTTTATAAATAGATGATGCAGACAACATTACGGCACTATCGATGAACAATTATGAGTAAGTTGAGCAGAATTTTGCACAATTTACTTGAGATTCAAGTTCATGATATCTTCCTATTTCTAACCAGATTCTAAATTTAACTAATTGTACTTATTGAATGTTAATTTAAGTACTTATGGGGTGTTTAGATGTAATAGAAAATTTTATATAAAATACTAGCGGTTGAACACCACCGGTCACCACCGTCAACACCTTCTCCTCGTCGTCCTCAATCGATCGTGATTGGCGGTAACACCTGCCGCACCTCCATCGGCGTTTTCCGAAGATGGGCATGGGCAGCTCTGTAAGGCCCGTTGCCATTGTCTACCTCTGCGTGCTCGTGACCAGTTAGTATCCACCTAGCCCTGTCTACACACGTGATCGTGTTTGCCTATCCACCAGCCCATGTCCGTGTCCACTAATTCTAGCCTAGCCCGGCCCAACCAGTTATTAGTCGAGTCAACTCGGTTGACTTGCCCAGGTTGACACGAGTTCATCATTTTCGTTCATTTTCACCCGTTTTCGTTTGTTTCTCAAACATTTTCGGTATTTCGAAACTCCCTATATTAGTTTAGATATATATTCACATTATTTAGCATATTTTGATATTATTAGTATTTTTTTATTTATTATTTATTTTACTTATTTATTATTTATTCATTATTATTTATTTCTTGATGTTTATAAATTTGTCGATAATGATGCATGTTTATATAATTATTTTTTATTATTGATGATATATTTATTTATTAATATTAATCTTATTCATGTTTATTAAATTTATTTATTTTTTTATTTACTTATTCGCTCGTACATATGTTGTTATTTATTTGTGTTTAATTATATATTCATGTATTAGATAGCTATACCAATATTATTCAAGATTAATATATATTAAATATTTAAGTATTTATTTTAAAATTATTTATTTATTTATTTATTATTTATTTATTTATTATTTACTTACGTTTGTACTATTATTTACTCACGTTTAGTGATGTGGAAATTATAACGCAAGTGCACGTACCGAACTAAGTAATAAAAGTGATAAGAAAGTATCATCCCATGAAGAATTAGTAGAAGAAATTCTCAATTACCAACACTAATTTAATTAATTATGCTTAAATGAAAGCAAATTCAAAGAGTGATTTAATTATGAATTAAGATTAATCTAATCTAACATGCAATATTTAAATTAGATATTAACTTCAAGATGACAAATCTAAGATTTTCAATTTCACCTACAACTCTACATGATTAAAGTTATAACTTGTACATATGAATTGCACATTTGGATCATTAACCATGAGAATTAATTATTAATGATAATATCTCGATTCACTATAAACTTATCACTCGCACCCAACTTCTACTATGAAATTATGTATCCAAAATGATATTTTAAGGTTTGCCCTTAACAATTACCCAAGAAATGAGTATATCTCTGTCTCACATGTGAATCACCCAAAATAGATGAACAAATGCTTTTTTATTCAATGACAAATTTAATGTTTTTATCAATAGACAAGATTAAATCTTTAGATCTGATACAAGATAGGATGTGTCTCAGATCCATGCACTAGGTGTTATTGAAAATCTTAAAAAATAATTTATTCTATAAAATATTTGATTAAACTTAAGAAATTCGTATGTGATATGAAAGACATCATTTAATTACAAAGAAAATTAAATCAAAATAAGAAAAACTATTTTTCAAAAAGCGTCTTCTTCTTCTAATCTAACATCTTCGTCGTTCCTTTTCGTCTTTTGTGCCATTGCTTAGCCATCCAGAGTTGTTTTTTTCTTCCTCCCTCCCTCTTTAAAACCCTAATCAAGTTTATAAATGATCCACCCAATAGTATAAGTGGGGCCCACCATAAAATCCCGAAATACTAAAAATTTGTTTTTCCATTGCCACTGCTCGAGCATTCTAATCATTAGCGCTCGAGCACTCTGAACTTTAGCGCACGAGCGCTCTGGTCTCAGCTACAATTCCTTCTAAACTGCAAGGCCAACGCTCGAGCGCTCTGATTCCAGTGCTGAGGTTTCGGGCAAAACACCAAAGTACAATTTTTCGACCCGAGTTCGTTCTGAATTCATTCTGGATCATTTTCTAACTCTTATACCTTGTCAAAATAATATTAATTAGCACTTTTTATGCCAAAATCACAATGATTTTTTATTTTATTAATAATACCTAATAAACTCCTAAACTATTAAAATTAAAATAAAAATCACTCGAAACATGACAAAACTCAATATAGAATGCGAAGAATAATAACTCTTTTACAGAGTTATCACACCCCCAAACTTGAATATTTGCTAGTCCCAAGCAAAACCTAAACTAGACTCGACTCGTTTCTCTAATGAACACAACCCATCCAACAAATCAATTTATAACTTCTTATTAGTGAACGAATATTATTTCTTGAAATCAAATAATAACATTCCAAAATTCACAAGATATCAAATTGCAAAATAAAGATGCAAACATAATTCCCAATATGAAAAGAAAATAAAACTCCCAAACTTATCTCTCAAATGACTTTAGAATCAGCTTATACCATCATCCCATACAATTAAATCAAATTCTCTATAAGTTCAAGTATAAATTTTCTCTCTACAAATATAAGTACCTTGTCAATCAAGATCAATAGGACTTTATAGGTTGTAATGGGGCTAGGCTAAAGGCTAAAAATTGATATCAAGATCAAAAACAAATAAACCCTAGCTCAAGACTCTTTCCAAGCTTGAAACAAATAATTTAAATCCTTGTCAACAACAATGTCATCCAATCATTCACATTCTACTTCGAAAAATGCACATAATTGATAGAATAACCACATTTAACACCCCGATTTTGGTTCACGTAAGAACCGAATCAGAAATGTTACAATTGAGTCGAATCATATTTAAACTTGTCGGTCAGTATGACTCGATCGATAAAATAGATCGGAACAACCTTCTTGGTGTCATGAGAATGGAATACATCGTTAAATACGCGTCAAAACACATCGATTATAAATAAAAGGAAGAAAGTAAGCAACTACGCTGAGCTCAAGTGTGTGTAGTGTTTATTTGTCTTCCCACCAAAGTCGACGTAGGATTGGCAAGACCTACATATATTATATGAAAACCGTCAGTAACAAATGTTATTGGTCCAAAAATAACTAATACAACTGGCAAATGCGTATTCTATTACCCACGAAAACTAATGAAACGTCAAGATTGCCTCACACTGGGCAGTAAGCAAACATACTTAAGCAAGTGTCGGTTCCCTCACATCTTCCATATCACCTGCCACGATACTCGAGTGGCAAAAGGAACAGTTAAGTTAGTGCTACAAATTCCGGAAATGCGCTGCATTATGCAGTACCATCATGCACCGCACTACCTCATGGTTTGAAGGATTACTAGTGCGGCCCATACATATCTCCGTACCACTCATTCTCTTATTCGTGAAATTCGTAAAAATGCGCATAGTTATATAATAGGCTTAGGGAAGAGGCTTATATCATACATTTCTTGAGCTTCAGTTCAAAAACCAACAAAGGATCGCATCCTTGTAGTTTTATTAAGCATGCATAGAAACTACAGCTAAATGGTCTGACATCATAGGGATGAAATAAAACGCCGCTGATGCCATCCTACGTATAAAACACAATTAAACTCGACACACAAGGAGTCAAGCAGAGAGGGAGAGTCCTACTGACCTATGGTCCAAGCTCCAAGCATATCTGCGTATCTACGGCAATCTCGGACTCTGAAACCTACATCGGAACCCACTACTAAGTAAATTACTAACATTTTTATATGATGCATGCTTGTGGTGTGTGCTCATATCATCAATACATCCTAGTAAAGAAAACAATGCTAACAAGCCTACAACTAAACACCTGGCATGCAAATCGAGACATGATAATAATAATAATAATAATTAATAAATGAATAAACAAGGAAAAAGCACTCATAGATAATTAGATAAATAATAAATACTTAAACATGAATAATACTCTAATCATAAAATTATAATATAATTATACTATATATATATATATATATATATACACACACACACACTCACACACACACACGGGTAAACACAAGTAAATATCAACATATTCTCGTGTTAGTAAACATATAAATAAATAAATGTATAATAAATAAATAAATAAATAAATAGTTAATACTCATTAATCATGAATATTAATAATATCATAGTCATACAATACAATAATACATAATTAAATACAAATAAATAATAACATGCACATAACGAACAAATAAATAAATAAATATATATATATATACAATTTAATAAACATAATAAGCCTAATATTCATCAGTAAATATAATGTTAATAATAACAAATAATCATTTAAACATTCATCATATTTGATAAACATATAAATAAAAATAAATAAATAATAATGAATAAATAAATACATAAATAAAATAATAAATAAAGAAAAATCTTCATAACATCCAATAATACTAAATGATGTGAATATGCAACATAACTAATATAGAGGTTCTTGAATTACCGAAAACGGTGCAAAAACAGACGAAAATGGTCTGAAAATGAGCTAAACCAGACTGAATCGAGCTAAACCAGACCAAACCTAAAGGGGCGAAACCAGCCCGGGCTGGAAAATGGGTTGGGTTGGTTGGGTGGACATGATGGACACGGACTCAGGTATGGCCAAGTGAACTCGGGCATGATGAGATGGACTAGGACACGGCCAAGCGGACGCGAACACAGGCAGCACACGTGCGAACGATACCCGGGTAAACGGGGCGGGCGACGGTGCCCATTGCCAGAAAACACCAACAGCGGTGCGATTGGTGTTGCCAATGTTCAGGATTAATGGCCCATGTGATGAGGATCATGATGGAAGTGGTGGTCGGTGGAGTCTGGCCGTCGGCTGGCCGAAAAATGGCCAGGAAAGGGGCAGATCGTCGCCGGGTGTGGCGACATCGTCTGCCGCAATTGCTACCACAACGGTCATCATGGGTTGTCTCAAAATGTAGATCTAAGTAAGATGAAGTTGTGGGTGTGGTCGGACTGGCCGGAGGTGGCTCACCAAAGCCAAAAATGGCTCAAACGGTGGTGGAAGCAAGTTGTAAAAACTTTGTCGCCGACGGCAACTGCGGCAGCACTGGTTGTCGTAAGAGGTATGACAGGAAAGCCGGCCACGAGGCGGTCATGGGGGTTCCAGTCTGGTGGCCGGGGGCGAGGTGGAGACTCACCGGTAGCAAGCCGAAGTGGTGGCAACGCTAAAGGGTGTAAATTTTGAAATCGTGAAAGTTCTCTAGAAATTAATGGGTGAACATAAAGCAGAGTGGATGGCTCATATCTTGCCACGTGGCACGATCTGGACATCCAACAACTCATGGCGTAATAGGGCCTACCTATGGGTACATGCACTATACATATGGACGGAAAGTTCGGATCAAGACCCTCCAAAGTCCAAATTGACTCTATAGGCGGGAATCGAGGCAAGAAGGGTAAATGGGCCTCAAAACCCTAAACACAATTAGGATGGGCCCCTAGGGGCACAATCGAGTAATCCAAATTTCCTATACTACATTCAAATAAAATACCCAAAAATCCCAAACGGATGCTAAACACTGCAACTGCCTAGATCTAGGCCTAAAATCTTGGCTAACTCATAAAAATCATATGTATACCTTGTGTATACATTGTTAACTCATGCTCTACGGTATCATACATGAAAATATCATATGCATGTCGGGCATACTCAACCTCCATAGCATGCTCATATGGCCATCTAGGCCCCATGCTCATATTCTGAAAATTAGTCTAGCGCAAGCTCGCTCTAACCGACTCAATATTGACCTGAATAGGGAAAAACTAAAATTGGGTAAAACCCTAACCCAAAAATGGGGTTTTACACCATGAGATACTATTTTTTTCCTGCTCTTTCATATTTTTTTATTAACTCCTACAATTTCAACACTTCATAATTTTTTTCTTTTGTCCTTTTCCTTTCATCCAAATAAACTTCATACCCAAAAATATCATTCTCATTTAGTAATCAATTCATTCCAACCTTGGAAAAAGTCAATCACTAAGCTTTTAGGTTAGGGCAATTAACAAACAAGGATAAATAAAATGAAATAAAGGCTAAGTTTGCTATTATCATAGGACAACAAGCAGAATAGGTTAACTTACAGCTCAAAATTAGTTGAAACAAGGATAAATAGGTAACTTGAAAGGACTTGGTTAACAAACTCACCTACATCACTTCTATCATGACAAGTCACCTATGATTTTGCCTTAAGAAAATTTTTACTAGAATTCTAGATCATTTTCTTCAATTATATTAACAATAGCATAAACATCATCTAAGCATCATCAAAATCAAAGTCGAGAGTTACATAAAAATTATATAGGGAAAAACATTCACAACTCAACTCACAATATAGGCACCCATAGAATCTCTTCATATTATATTATCAAACAATGAAAAATAACAAACACTTCTATCATCGAACAAATTAATAAGTTGCATGAGTCATATGAAATAAAGAACAACACTAATGAAAGAAACCTAAAAAAAATACTACTAACAACTCCTAATTTATTTTAACAGCAAGTAAACTCCCCAAACTTAAACAATACATTGTCCCAATGCTAAAAAATAGAATCAAAATGACAAAGCAAAATGACATCCCTGTTAAAACCAAATAATTGGAGGGGATAAAACAGACGCTTAACGAGGCGACCACGGCCATGTCCGCCACCCAGATGACGAGCTGGTACAAGAAGGCATAACAAAACATTCCAGAGCATCGCTGAAAGTAGACGAGTAAGTACCAATGTCTATCCCAAACTGCGCTTGCACATGTGGCGACCATCCACTTGGAAGACCACCCTCCATTTCTTCCTCATCCATAGGAATAGGGTCGACCTGGATAGGAAAAGCAAAAATCTGAACGAAATTCGGACAAAGTTTCGAATAAATTGGGATCTCTTCCTGTAGAATACCCTTATGTAATGAAAGCATTTTAGAGTGCATTTGAAGCTGCCATTCTTATTGATAGCACATAAACTTGGCCTGACGCTCCTACTCTCTCTGAATGGCATCCAAGTGGTCCTCTACAGTGATATGAATACTTCAACAAGCTGATTGTGGGTAATTCGGGGTTCCATGAGGTGGTGAAGGTTGTTGAAAAATTTGCTGCACACATTGTTGAGAATTCTAGCGATAAGAATACTGGGTCTCACTCACCCTCTCAATTAGTAACAAAGGTTGCATATAATGCGGTAATCACTTTTGAGTCAATTACTACCCCCACTTGATGACATAATGCGGTAGTCAAAGAGGGGAACCACATACCAATAGTGGTAGTGGTGGATATTTTTACAATCTTAGCCCAAATGAGGCAACTGATATAAATGCTCATACCAGTCACAATAGCATATACCAGCTTGGCCCACTCCAAAGTAACATGGCTAATGTGTTTCCTAGGGTCCAATCCTATAACCACTATGCTATACCAAGCTTTAGCTTCAGTAGTGAGACAACTAACTTTGAACTGCTTATAATTATCAGTTTGTATCATCTTCCATGGAACATCACCAGTGACATATTTTGCTTGTCAACCCATCCACATCTATGTCATCCTTGTCATAGTAGGGTGTCCATTGATCATTGAGAATGTTGGGACTACCATAGTAAGCATTAATGGACTTCGCATCAAAAGGCATCCTCTAACCCCGCACAAAACATTTGTTTTGTCTTGCATTGAGCAAAGTAGCATAAAATTCTTTGACCATTGTAAGAACTGCAGATGGAGGAACCTCCACAAAATTCATTGAGCTTAAGGCCCCACTCTTTGATCACGACTTCCGTATATGTTCATTATTAAACCAAAGCCAAGCTTCATTAGATCCAAACTTAAGTTGATCATACGACACCTCCGCATGGGAAGAAGGATTGCCCCCTCCCCCCCACCCCTTCTATTTTTTTCAAACTTGTCGGGCGAGCGCTCGAGCTCTATAAGATACAACGCTCGAGCGCTCCCCCCCCGGTTAAGCATGTTATACTAAATCAAACAAGTGCTCGAGCACTAGCCTCGCAGTTAAGCCCGTCATTTTCTTTTTTCCTTTTTTTGTTTTAGATGAAAATTAATGATAAACAATTCAAAACTCTCTAACAAAAATTAAAATTAAACAAACAAAAATAAAAACCAAAGCTAGAAGAAATTCCAAAAATAAAAACTAAACAACCTATCTTAAAAAATTAACTAAAACGCATGGGCTGCCTCCCATGAAGCGTTAAATTTATAGTCATCAGTCTGACTGTTCTAAGTACCTAATGTGGGGAGAAAGTAATGGAGGTTTGGTGTACGGGAACATTACCTCCAAGATAAGGCTTAAGTCTCTGCCCATTAACTTCAAAACTTGCACCTGAACCTTCCTTATAAATTTCCACAGCTTCATGGGGAAATACTTGTCAGACAATGACCATTGTGATTTTAGTTTTCCTGGAAACAATTTTAATCTTGAGTTAAATAATAATACATGTTGTCCGGGTTGAAAAGTACGACCGGAAATATTCTGATTATGCCACTTCTTTGTCTTTGAGCTTTGGTGGAAGCTTCCTTTTTAGTACAACACTACACTCTTCATTAAGGGCAATTGTTTCAAAATCCTCTAACTTTTTCATCTTAGATAATATTTTCTTCATGAATTTAGCATAGCTCGACATCTTCTCTAGCGCTTCAGCAAATGGGATATTTATAGAAAGCTTCTTAAACACCTCCAAGAATTGCTGAAATTTGTTGTCTTGTTTACTTTTCTGTAGTCTATGAGGATATGGAACTCTTGAGAACTGGTTATGTTGATCAAATGAACCCTTAGGTGGTAGGTCTTCTACCAATTCATCTTTGTTTTCTTCATTTCTTTCAACCGCCTCTGGGTTATCCATGGGAATTTGTGTCTTTTGATAGTGAGGATTTTCTAATTGCTTACTACTTCTCAATATAATGACTTTACATTCTTTACCCTCTTCCCTAAGATTTTGAGTATCACTAGGAATCTGACCCATTTAAGTTTCTCAATATAATGACTTTACATTCTTTTGATTGTGACAATTATGACTTTACATTTTTTACCCTCTTCTCAATATAATGACTTTAAACACCTTGTGGCCTATTACTCAATGCACTAGCAATCTGACCCATTTAAGTTTCTAAATTCATCATAGAAGCCTACTGACTTTGCATAATTTGCATGAACATTTCATCCATAGTTGGTTTATTTTCCTGAGGTTGTAATATATTGTGCTGAAAACCTAGAGGAGCTTGTTGTCATGGACCTGACATTGAGGCTTGGTTGCCTCCCCATGCAAAGTTCGGATGATTCCTCTATCCCGGATTGTAAGTATTGGAATAAGGATTGTTTTGCTGTCTAGGATAGCTTCTAACAAAATTTACTGATTCAGGATTGTTGACACAATGCTCAGTAGGATGTCCTTCACCACACCATCCACACTTAGTTGCTATCATGTTCACTGAATTCACATTAGAATTCATCCCTAAAGCTTGCATTTGTTTTGATAGAGCAGCCACTTGTGCAGACAAAGCGCTCAATGTGTCCACTTCTAGAATACCTCCACCTTTTTTCCTCATTGCTCTGTCCTAACCCATCTGATAATGGTTAGCTGATAGCTTTTCCAATAATTCATTAGCTTCTCTATATGATTTGCTCATAAGGGATCCAGTGGCAGTAGCATTGACAATGGATTTAGTTTGTCCATGGAATCTATTGTAAAATGTTTGAATTTGAACCCATGGGGGAATTCCATGGTATGAGACACTTTCTTAGTAAATCCTTGAACTTCTTCCATGCATCATAAAGTAATTCGTTATCCAACTGCACAAAATAAGTAATATCATTACGAAAATTGGCAATTTTAGATGGTGGAACGTATTTAAGCAAAAACATTGTCACTAATTCATCTCAAGTGGTGATAGAATTAGATGCCTATGAATTCAACCATAATCTTGCATTTTCGGCTAAAGAATATGGAAATAATCGAAGCTGGATAGCTTCCTCAGACACTTGATTAATTTTACATGAATCACAAATAGCAATAAAATTGAGCAGGTGACTATGAAGATCTTCATGCGCCAATTCTACGAATTGTCCTATGGTTTGCAGCATTTGGAACATCACTGGTTTCAACTCAAAGCTATTTGCTTCAATCGATGGCCTGAGAATGCTTGAATGTAATCCGTCTAAAATAGGAAGAGCAAACTCTTCTAGAGCTTTTGTGTCATCATCATTGGCTACCATGGAAGATTATTATTCCTCTGCCCATCTTTCATTGCTCTTCAAACTCTAGCTTCTTGGAGTAGTTGCCAACAAGTTGTCACAATCTCTAGGTTATATGGCTCTCGATTCTGAGTACCTTCTCATTGCATGCACTACATCATACCTAATTAAATAATAAAGAAAAAGAATTAAAACTTAAAAAGAGATGAAAACAATTTAAGCAAACAATTAAACTAATTTCAATAAAATCAAGTTCTAGTTTAATTCTCTGACAACTGTGCCGAAAAACTTGATGTGGAAATTATAACGTAAGTGCACATGTCAAATCAAGTAATAAAAGTAATAAGAAACTCAATATAAAATGGAAAGAATAATAACTCTTTTACAGAGTTATCATTTAGTCGCATACTTATATAATATAATTATGTTATTATTTTATGATTAGTGTTATTTATTCCCATGTATTTATGATTTATCTATTTATTTATGAGTTCATTCATTTAGTTATTTATTATTTATTTATTCCTGATTTATCGTTTATCATGCTTCGATTTGCATGTCGTGTGTTATTCAATTATTTTGTTTGCATTGTTTCTTGATTGAGTTGATGTTATTGTTGATGTGAGCACACAACATGACCATGCATCATATAGAGTTGTCAGTTTCTTACTTAGCAGTAGGTTTTAATGTAGGTTTCGAAGTTCGAGCTCGCCTTAGATGTGTCGATGCATCTGGGGCTTAGATTATAGGTTCGTTAAGACTCTTCTCAGATTTGTCGGTCACTAGGGCCACGAATTGTCAAGCATTTAGATCGTCTCACGTAGCAAGATCAAATCCGTTATCGTCAGCCATAGCGTTCACCCAGTTATGTTTCAGAGATTTCTCTTGTATTTTAAAAACAATTTTGCCCTTAGTGCCTCTCCATTTCGCCTCATCGCCGGCGAGTCTCCGGCCCTCCTCCAACCACTACACCGGTATGATCATGACCTCCTTGTAGCCGGCGATCGACCGAAACCCATCACGATTGCTAGCGTTGCTACAATCACCGTCATCGACGGCATTTTTATTGTCGGTTTCCACTACAGCCACCGCAGCCTTTCAGGCCATTTTCCTGCACCATCAAGCCTCCTCGGCGAGGCTGACCACCCCAACAACTTCCCCTCACCGAAATCTTCCATTTGAGACCAACCCCGACCTTCATCATAGCCACAATAACCATTGGCGACTTCACCTACCCCAACAGCGTTTCCTTCACTTTCAAGCCATTTTCTAGCCACTTTCCGGCCAAAACCCGGCAACCACCACCCAGACATGTTTCCTACTTGACAACCGTGATTTTGAAACCATCCCCACCGACTGTCGCTTCCATAATCATCACTGGCAACTCCATCTACCCAACAACAATTTTCATGTATTTTTGGCTATTTTCCAGCCAACCAAGGGCGGACACCGCCGGTCAGCACCACCAACATCTTCCCCTCGTCGTCCTCTGTCGATCGCGATTGGTGGCAGCCCCCGCTGCGCCTCCATCGGCATTTTCTGGTGATGTGCTCTGACGACCCTAACGGGCCCATTTGCCTATGTCTACGTCCGTGTGCGATGGCCAGTTTGTGTCCACCCAGCCCTATTCGTGCCTGTGGTTTGTTCACCTATCCACTAGCGCATGTCTGTGTTCACTGAGTCCAGCCCACTCAGTTGACTCAATAGAGCTGACTCGGCAACTCGCTCGGGTTAACTCGGTTTGCTATTTTCATCTATTTTTGCCCGTTTCTATATGTTTCTCAATTGTTTTCGGTAATTCAAAACTCTTTGCATTAGTTTAGATGTATATTCACATTATTTAGCATATTTTGATATAATGAGTATTTTAGTTATTTATTTATTGATTATTACATATTTTTTGTTATTTATATATTTGTCAATTATAAGGCATATTTATATGATTATTTATTATTATTGATGATATATTTACTTATTAATATTAATCTTATTCATGTTTATAAAATTTTATTTATTTATTTCTTTACTTATTCATTTGTGCATATGTTATTATTTATTTGTGTTCAATTATATATTCATGTATTGGAGAACTATACATGAGTAATTAGTATTATTTATTTATTTATTTATTGAATTATTATTTATTCATTTATTATTTACTTGCATATGTACTATTATTTACACACGTTTAGTCATGTTTAGCCGCATACTTATATAGTATAATTATGTTATTATTTTATGATTTGTGTTATTTATTCACATGTATTTATTACTTATCTATTTATTTATGAGTTTATTCATTTAGCTTTTTATTATTTATTTATTAGTGATTTATCATTTATCATGCCTCAATTTGCATGTTGTGCATTATTCAATTATTTTGTTTGCATTGTTTTTTTATTGAGTTGATGTTGCTGTTGATGTAAGAACACACCACAACCATGCATTATATAGACTTGTTAGTCTTTTGCTTAGTAGGGGATTCCCATGTAGGTTTTAAAGTCTGAGCTCGTCGTAGATGTGCTGATGCACTTAGGGCTTGGACCATAGGTCCGTTAAAACTCTTCTCAGATTTTTTCTTACTCTATCATGGATTTGACTTTCAGATCACAAGACGTGTTAAGTAGTTATTTTATTGGACCTCACTTACCATAAATCCTTAAAACATATTTTTACTTCCATGATTAATAACCCTCGAAGATGATATCCCTCTTGTTATTTTTTAACTTAGCTCCACCTCACGTTGCCTTCGGGCACACTTATATAATTCTCTTTCCATCCCTATATATAGTTTTTATTGAGTTTTCACTAAGACAAGAGTTGGTGAATTTGACCTTGCATATACCGTCAGCGGGCATATATGCAGGTCGAAATGGGCTCCGGATTAGTAAGAAGGTTTTTCCATTCCTAAGGGATCCTATCATTTCTAAGTCTTGAAATTCGTCACACCAAGAGAGGTGTGGAGTAGACAGCAACTGTTGTGTACAACGTCTGTCTAGACTTTTGGTATCAAAGGGCACTGAAGGCGGTTAGATGAAAGTTGTAACACCCCAAATCCAGTTCACGCTTGTGAACCAAACTAGAATGTCATTGGTCCTGATTAGGTCGACTAGGCCGAACTCAACTCATGCAGATGTACTCTTGGTGTCTTAAGATGAAGATATTAATCGCTATGCATAGATGAATGTATAGACCCCTAACTTGCTACTAATGGATGACATGTCAACCAATTCACATACCAAAATAATTCTGATAAAATCAATAAAAATTCTTGAAATAAAACAGACAGAGTCTCCCCTACAAGTGCAATTAGGGGCCACCTTGTCAAATCAACATGTACAAATATATATAATTATATCAAACGTTGTCATTCACACAAAATTCTAATTTGTTATATAAGTCATTCTGAACCTTGGGTTTCGACCCACCTGTGCATTTTATTCACATTTCACATCAAATTATGGGTCTTGACCCACTTGTTGTACATATTCAATATCTCAATATATTTACTCAATATATATATATTACATGTCATCATTACAAATTTTCCTACTGAAGTAGATATCATATCACATCATATTATCATACCTTGCATTTCATCACATCATTCTCAATATAATGACAACATAAATAAAATATTAACATTCTATTGTTTAACATGTGTGTGCAAGAGACATCACTACTCCTCCGTCCAAGTTGTCACACCCAACTCACAGTCATCACCTACATATATTATTAAAACATGTCAGTAACGAGTGTTACTGGTCCAAAATATAGCTATATCAAACTGGCTATGAAAGCTAACTCTCATATGAAGAAAAACATTCATATACTTCAGTAGAACTCTCTGAAGGGCACCTACTAAGGAGCCACCAGGCTGTAGACCCAGTAGCATCCTAAACTGATTGGTCTATTAATGTCTCTCTCAAGATTTTCCCATTTTTGTTTTTTAGTCCTTCAGGACCACCAGTATATCCTAAGCCCTCTCCTTTTCTCCATAATTCTCCTAGCCTTGAGCATGAAGGTCGAGTACTTTCAAATATTCGCCTTTAGTACCCTTTGAACCACAAGTCCAGACGTGCATTACTTAACAGTACCCCATAAACATCCACGTTCTCTGGGTGTGAGGAACTCAAACGCAGAGTTGTCAGGATCCTCGGGAATGGAACAACCCACTTACTAATCTAGCCTGTGTTGACTGGCACGTGTACCCACTCGCGGTACATGCGAGTCAATTTTCCCTTCTCTCATCTCACTTAAAACTCGATAAAATTATATATATAGGTATAGGAAGAGATTTGTATAATAGGCCCAAAGGTAACTTGTGGTGGATCTTGTTTTCAAAATCATACTCTGTGGAATCTCATCCTCGAACATTATTAATTCAAAAAACTATTCGACTAAATCACCCGATTTAAGTGGGATCCAATAAAACATCATTTAACCCGTCCTACAAACAATAAAATAAGTCACGATATAATAGAACAATAAATCAGGGACGAGTCCTAAACGTACCTGGCAGAAGCTCTGAGCGTGTTCTCACACGTAAGCAGCTAGCTCCTACTCCAAACCTACACAACAAGACTAAATACTAACGCCCATTCTAATCATGTGATACATGAATGCGAAGAACTATATAAAATCACAATCAGTCAAACAAAGAACACAACAAAACATATGCAATCAAATAATACACTTGATTACTAACAAACCCTGAATACTCATAACAACTCAACCCTAACCATGAAAACCTAGCTCTTATTACCTCTTTCTCACACACCAACCTGGTAATTGATGCATGCATACTAAATCCAAGTGCATCTACTCATCATCACATCATATGAAACATGTAACATCAATTATATCAAAATCTCAACCTAGGGCATCCAACCATAATTAGCACACGATACTAGTATTACATACACCAATTATAGATATATAATATATAGTTCATCAGATTATATTTACATGTTAATATCTAGCTAGGTATTCCATTTATACCATTTCATGGCAAGTACACGGCATTAAGAAAATTTGCATTCTAATCGTATAATCAATTCATCAACTATTTATCAACTTACATGCTTCAGTCGAATTCATCCTCATTGCATTTTATGATAATAGATTATTAATAATTAACCATAACATTCTTATTAGAGTCATAATAATCAAGTTATATGCAATTCTACTATTCCCTCATCAATAGTCATTGCATCACAATTAATGAATGCATCATGCTAATTGATTATAAATCATGTCGTTAATTTTAAATTAAGTATACCTAGTATAGGCCACCAATGGACAGGCCACTAACGGGTTGACTAGAGTTCAACAAGGCCAATGAGGGTTCGACTTGATGCACAGGATGCACAAAAATGGACAACGGCCTGATAGGGATGGCTGTGGTCATCAGCAATGACACACAAATCCAGCGGCGATGCTTTGCTGCCTGTAGTCGAACAGCAAGGGAGAAGGAAGGTGTGGTCCCGACAAACACCAGCGAGGGTAGGAAATTGACGTGGACTCAAGGTTGGTTTGATGCATGCAGAAGGATAAGGTTATTGCTTATGCATCTCGTCAGCTCAAGGTGCATGAGCGTAACTATCCTACTCATGACCTAGAGCTTGCTGCAGTCATATTCGCTCTCAGAATATGGAGGCACTATCTATATGGGACATCTTTCAGACTTCTAACTGATCACCAGAGTCTGAAATATATCTTCACGCAGAAGGATCTGAATAGCAGACAGAGGAGATGGTTGGAGATGTTAGCTGATTACGAGGTCGACATAGCATACCATGAGGGCAAGGCGAATGTGGTAGCCGATGCATTGAGCAGGAAGCCAGGATTCTTGTACACCGCAGGATTAGCAGCATTGTCAGTGACCGAGCACACTACGAGCCAGAGACAGTTAGTTGGGATGATGGCGCGACTTACGATTCAGCCAAGCGTGCTTGAGCAGATTCGGATTGCACAGGAGGCAGATCCGCAGTTGAAGCAATGGTTGGAACACGGAACACATCAGGAATTGGCCAGGGATACAGACGGATTAGTCAGATTGAGAGGCCGACTATTCGTGCCTAATGTTCCAGAGTATCCCGGACTTCGAAGTACTATTCTTCACGAAGCTCACACGTCGAGATGCTCAGTACACCCAGGTGGAGTGAAGATGTACCACGATGTCCGACGAACCTATTGGTGGCCAGGAATGAAGAGAGAAGTATATGATACAGTGGCTAGATGTTTGGTATGCCAGCAAGTGAAAGCCGAGCACGTACGTCCAGGTGGAATGCTACAACCGTTGGAAACCCCAGAGTGGAAGTGGGAGAGTATAGCTTACGACTTTGTAGTTGGTTTACCTAAGACCCGCCAACAAAAGGATGCGATATGGGTCATAGTGGATCGACTTACAAAGAGCGTACACTTCATACCGATCAGGATGGATTACCCACTGACCACATTGGCTACGCTGTATAGAGATCAGATAGTCAGGTTACACGGCGTACCGCGGGAGATCATATCAGACAGGGATCCGAGGTTCACATCACGATTTTGGAAGGCCTTTCAGGCAGCTATGGGTACAGAATCGAGATTCAGCACAGCTTTCCATCCTCAAACAGATGGACAGACGGAAAGAACCATACAGACCCTGGAAGACTTGCTTCGCGCATGTATCCTAGATTTCGGAGGGAGTTGGGAAGAACACCTACCTTTGGTGGAATTCTCCTACAACAACAGCTATCAGGCCACGATTGGAATGGCACCGTTCGAAGCACTGTACGGCAGACCATGCAGATCCCCAGTGTGTTGGGTGCAGGGCAGCGAACCAGTGGTAGTTGGGCCAGAAATGATCCAGCAGACACAAGAGGTGGTAATGAGGATTAGAAGAAGAATGAGGTCAGCTCAAGATAGACAAAAGAGTTACGCAGATCAGCGCAGACGTGAGGTTCATTTCGCGTTAGGAGATCACGTTCTCCTGAAGGTCTCTCCGACTAAGGGAAACACGAGATTCGGGACGCGAGGGAAACTCAGTCCGCGCTATATCGGACCCTTTGACGTGATTGAGCGCATTGGACCAGTGGCATATAGGCTAGCATTGCCTCCTCACCTATCAGCTGTGCATGATGTCTTCCACGTGTCAATGTTGAAGAAGTATCACCCTGACAACTCTCATGTTGTCAGCTTCAAAGAGGTAGAGCTGCAACCGGACCTGACGTACCCAGAGGATGCAGTCCAAATCGTGGACCGAAGAGTGAAGATTCTCCGAAGAAAAGAAGTTCCCCTAGTACGAGTGCAATGGACCCGACGAGGAGTTGAAGAAGCTACGTGGGAACGAGAAGATGAGATGAGGAAGCGATACCCGGAGTTGTTCGAGCAACCAGCTTCACAACCAGGTACTACGCCAACATGTACATTTAGATGAGGAACATGGTTGAAACTTCCTTGGTTAAAATTTCGAGGACGAAATTTTTCTAAGGAGGGAAGGTTGTAAAACCCGTGACTCGAGTCAGAGTTTTACGGGAGTGAACCAGTCGGTTCAACTGTCGGTTCGAGTCGAGTCAGCTTCATGGACCGCGAGCTGAGTTGAGGCCAGCTGTGAGTTATGAGCGATGAGGGTCATGTATGCTCAAGTGTACGATGATAACGCCTAAAAGATGATGAAAAATGGGTTATCAAGTATATGGAGGTATGCAGTATTGATTGTTATTTTTATTTGATCGTAGAATATTTTTAGGGCCGAATGACGAATTAGGACGCGATATAGGTGAGTTTGGGTGGGTTATTAGTTATAGAACATATCATTTGGATGTTGCCGTGTTCGTTTGATTTTACGGGATTTTTCCCAATTTTTTTGGATTTTTTTAGGATTTATTAGGAGATAGTTATTATTATTGACTCGAGTCGGAGTCGAGTCAAGTTTAATTTACAAAACTGCCATCGCACGCCTTTTCTCCCTCCCGAGCGTTCTTTTTTCCAAAACCCTATCCACCGCCGCCGCCCCTTGTGGTCGCCGCCGCCGCCGCTGCCGACGTCGTACGGCCACCGATCAACGCCGCCCCGCCCCGCCGTGCTGTCGCCGTGCCGCCACGACCCACCCCGGCCGCCGTCTCGCCGCCACGACGCCGGAATCGGCCCACGAAGCCGCCTCGGCCGTCGCCACTCCGAGCCGGATTCCGCCGCCGTTCGGCCGCCGTCGCCGCCGCTGCGACCACCAGTACCACCCCCTCGCCGTTGCCGACGTTTCCCCCATCCTCCCGACCGCCGTCGAGGCCGGCCGGAGCCCCGATCGGAGCACACCGCCGCCGCCGCCCATTTTCGACGCCGCCGCCGACGGCCATCGCCGCCTCGGTTGCTCTGTTTGACACCGCCATTGGACCAAGCTCGTCGAGCTGGTGCCGATAGACCCCCTGATTGCCCCGTCCCGAATCGTCGCCGGAAAACCGTCGGAATCCGCCGGAAAACCGCCGACACTCGCCGGAAAACCGCCGGAACCGCCGGAAAATTGGATTCGTGGGAAGTTCGCCGGATCATCCGCCGAACGCACCCGGTCCAATCTGATCGGACTTCGGACGCCGCTAGGTGCCGAATTCGAGTTTCGAGCCGCGAAACGGAAACCCTAGCCGTCGCCGATTTTCGACGACGCGAGGTATAATTTATTTTAACTTAATTAATTGAAAGTATTGATTATTAGAATTTGCATGCTAGGATTGATGAATTGTGCATTGTAATTACTATATATAAATGTGGATTTGATTAAGAATAAAATATGAAATTTGTTGAATTGTGTGGTGTTAAAAATAGAAGTTATGAAACTAATTAGGGTTATTAGGTAATGATCATGATCTAATGCAAACTAGCCTAAGTAGACTTGCTAGAATTGATATAGGTTGATGTGTGTTGATTGATGAGTGATTGTGTTGATTGTGTGTGCATGCTATAGGATGTGTGATTCATCATGCGGGCGTTAGTTTTTAGCTTGATTGTGTAGGTACGGTGTAGGAGCTCGCCGCCTAGGCGCGTGGACCCGTTTGGAGCTTCTACCAGGTCCGTTTAGGACTCGTTCTCTGTTTTACGCTACTCTATTGTTTATTTGATTTATCATGTGCAGGACGAGTTAAGTGGCGTTTTATCGGATCCCACTTAACTCGGGCCATTTAGCCAACAGTTCTTTTTTCGGATTAATAACCCTCGAGGATGAGATCCCTCGAGTTTGTTTTCGAACTTCAGATCCAGCTCACGATGCCTTCGGGCCTATTGTATAAATCCCAACCCAGGCCTATATATATATAGTTTTCGTGTTTTCGGTGAGAGATGGAATGAGGGTTACTTGCGGCCACGTCTTCAGATAGGGCGTGTGCCCGGAAGAGCGGGCTCTGGAGCTGGGGAGAACCCACTTCGTTCCCGAAGGATCCGGACAACTCCACCTTTGAGTTCCTCAAACCCGGAGAAGTGTGGAGGTTTACGGGTACTGCAATGCAGCGCATGTCTAGACTTGTGGTTCAAAGGGTACTGAAGGCGACTGCCTGAGAGTGCTCGGCCTTTGTGCTCAAGGCCAGGAGTAATATGGAAGGTGCAGAGGGCGGTAAGGAATGAAATTTGATGCGAGAAGCGATAGAGAAATGGCCAAGGTATGAGAATGAGAAAGATAGGGGGACGCTGTCGACCCGAGGGCGACGGCCCGACGGCGACGGCTCCCGTATGTGCCCTGATGAGAGTTCTTGAGGAAGTATATGGTTTTGATTCAACAGGAGAGTTTGCTCTCCTGTGCCAGATTGATATTAGTTATTTTCCGGGCCGGTAACACTCGTTACTGACGGTTTTTCTATATATATGTAGGTGAGGAATGCGAGCGATGAAAGCTGTCGGGACTGCGGAGGAGCAGCACGGAACCGCGCACACATGTACCTGCCGCGTGTAATGTATAATGATGGTTGTTTAATGCTGTGTGGATGATTATTACAATGTTTTTGTCTTGATGAATTACTTGTTATGAAACGAACTGATAAATATGAATGAGTAGGGAGCCTTGGAGTTCAGACTCGGCTCGGGTAAAAATGAATGAGATAATGATTTAATGTCATGGTAGATTATTATGTGTTATCGTATTTTCATAAAATATTATATATTTTCTTTTGGTTTCTCATTTATTATTTTGTCTTGTTTTTGCTTGTACATCACAGCATGCATGTAGGACCGCGTTAGAACCCAATCGTTCTCATTCATGCATTTCATATTTGCATCTTCATCTTGAGACGCCGAGAGTAGATCCTGGTCGGCTTAACCGAATCTAGTAGATTAACGAACGGTTCGGTCGCCGGTGACATTTCCGGGTCGGTTCACGGGTGAGCCGAAACGGGGTGTTACAGAATAAATATTTGGTTTTCCTTCCTCGTGGAATATTAGATTCCACTTGCCAGTTTGTAGCAGTTATTTTCCGAACCAGTAACACTCATTACTAATATTTTTCTTATTAAAAGTAATTTTTTAAGTGAACTAGAATCGGAGTGTTACAAAATCTATAGAAAATTTTATCTTGATTTTTTATTTTTTAGAATTATTAAAAGTAATAGAGCTTATAAAATAATGCTTGACACTATAATAATTTTAAAACAATAATACGTTTTGGCAGTATCAAAATAATAATACATAAGAGGCGGGAGAGGAGGTAGAATAATATGGAGAAGGAGATGAGGGGGGAGGAGAGGATGAGGGAAGGGAAGAGGAGGAGGGGAGGGGAGGGGAGGGAAGGGGAGGGGAGGGAGGGGAGGGAAGGGGAGGGAGGGGGAGGGGGAGGGAGCAAGGAAGATCTAGAGAGGAAGGGCTACAACAATAGCAAGAAAAAAATTTTGGGGTATACCTTTGATCATCAAAATTATGTACCGCACCTCTTGGTTCGAGGTCTTAACCATGTTCAACCAGTATAGCTATTCGGAGCCACACCCTACACCAAGTTAGCCTTTGGACAAAGTCCATACCGTTCGACTTTTATGGAGATAAGTATAATAAGAGGTGGGTGAAGATTTTTTGGTGGAATAAAGAGAGCTTTGAAAGCCTTATAAATACCCAATCAAACAAGGGAATGAAGGGCGACTTCATCCCTGTCATGCGCAGGCATCCGCCGGCATTCCTCATTTTTGTTGTTGTTGGAGGAGAGCCGCCTGCCAGCCAGCTTGGAGAGTACTGCTGTTTGGAGTTGTGGCTGCTCGTAGTCACTTTGCTGACCGCCATCCAGGAGAAGTTTGCTGCCAACACTTTGCCAAAGTGCCCTAGTTGCTGTTGTGATTCCCATCGTCTTGCCCATTGAAGCCATCGGAGTTGGAAGCAGGAGAGGAAACATCATCCCTTGTTGCAGCTGCCATGAAGTGGAGAAAGCAGGAGCCTTGCCACCGAGACCAGACTTGCCGTGTTGCTGCCGCTACGTCGTGTGGAAGGGAGGCCTGATGTTACTTCGTCAAGGAGGGAGGTGCTGCCTTGTTGGTCGATTGCCAACGCCCCCATATCGGAGCACGTTGGAGTTTTACCACCGAAGACCCGAGTTGCTGTTACTCCCTTGCTTTGGAACCTTGCTGTTGTGCCGCCGGAGAAAAGAATCCTTGCCGATCCAACTTACACAGACAAGGTAGGCGGAGAACTGCTGCACTACCACATAACCACGGAGTTGCACCGCATTCCTGCCCACCATCTCGCCTTGAAGAGTCTGGACCGTGATCGTGAAAGCCCCTACCAGTTGCTGCTGCCGTGCCGGATCTTGCCGCTAGAAGTGTGTGAAGCACCATTGGGACTCACCCTTATCACCTCCTTGAAGCCTGGACGAAGCTTTGCTGGTGCATCTTGCCACTGTCTGGAGGAGGAACATATCTACGGGAAGGAAAAGGGACGAGCTTTGTTGCTGTTGGGATTAACCAAACAAAATCCCTATTCAACAAGTCATAATGAAAAGTACCAACCGAAAGAGATACACAACCAACCTGAAAATAAATACTTTCCAAAATAGACAAAACCAATTTTATTAGAAACCCCATATTTGCGAAAAACCACGTAAAATTGTTTTGCTTTTGTTGGAAGGTATTTCATATCACTTGTATCTATTTTGATTAATACTTTTCATACTTATGTGTTGAAATGGGGATTTAATTTTTAGTTAATCCCAACGAGTGGTATCATAGCCAAGTTCTTTGGTTTGCAAGTTTTGGTTGTTGATGATATTTGATGCCCGCTAGGTGTTTGACAAAATTTCTAAGAGCCTAGTTTGTGTGTTTGTGATTAATATTTCAACAAGATGGTTGATGAGAAGCATGTTAAGATGATATCTCTAAAGGGCCGAGTAATTGGTACTATTGGAAAGGAAAAATGATTGATTATTTATATTATAAGGATTTATATGAACATATCACTGGTCAAAAACCTGCAGAGGTGACTGATAAAGACTAGAATAAGTTGGATAGGAAGGTTATGGCCTATTTGAGACAATGGGTAGATGAAGTTGTGTATCATCCTGTTTCTGAATTGACATCCTCAAAAGCTATATGGGATAAACTTTAAGAAGTTTATGAGGGGAATACTGCTGGCAATAAGACCATTTTGATAAGAAAATTAGTAAATTTGAGGTATAAGGATGGAAGTGACATAAGTGAGCATCTCAATAAGATGAAGAGCATTATTACTCAACTTGCCAGGATGAAGATGACTTTAGATGTGGAATGGCAAGCTATCCTGCTCCTCAACACTTTGCCAGAGAATTGGGAAACATTGGTGAATGAGGAGGTGAGAAGAAAATCTCAATGGACATAGTAACAAGCAATTTACTGAATGAGGAGGTGAGAAGAAAATCTCTACCAACTTCACGGTCTCAGGCATTAGTGTTAAAGAGGCAAGATGTAGATCAAGAAATAGAGACATAGACAGAAGGGACAAGAGTCAAGGAAGGTCTAAATCCAGGAAGAACTTGAAGTGTTATTATTGTGACAAGACAGGTAATATAAAAAAGGATTGTTGGAAGCTCAAGAAAGACTTAAAAAATAAGGACAACAAGGATCGAGGAGAAAAGGATGCTAATGTTGTACATGATGACTTAGTGATTCTTTTTTATTTTGGGAATGGTTGTTTAACGACGAATTGTGATGCTAGTTGGGTATTTGACTCGGGAGCATCATTCCATACAACTCCAAGTAGAATTTTATTTACTACCCATGAACCTTCAGATTTGGGTATAGTGAAGATGGGAAATAGTGATACTTCTAAAATTGTGGGACTTAGAGATGTACATATAGTAACAAACATGGGTTACAAATTGTTGCTTAAAAAGTCAAACATATTCCAAACTTAAGGATGAGTTTGTTCTCAATTGGAGTGCTTGATGATGAAGGATTTGGCTCACAATTTGCACAAGGTGTGTGGAAACTTGTGAAAGGTTCTCTTGTTGTTGTTAAAGGGAAAAATTGTTATAGCTTGTACAAGACTAAGATGAGTCTAGTTTAGGGGAGGTTAATATGTCCTCACTTGATTCCACTACTGATTTGTGGCACGATCGATTGGGACATAAGTGAGAAGGGACTAGAGACGTTGAAGAAGATAAATCTCCTTCCTAGGGTCAAGGACATTACAATTAGTCCTTGTGACCATTGTTAGGTGGGAAAACAACGTAGGACATCCTTTACAAGCACAAGTACAAAGAAGTCAGAAGTTCTTAAGTCAATACACACTAATGTGTGTGGGCCTATGGAGGTAAAATCTCTTGGTGGTTATATTTATTTTATCACTTTTATTGATGATACTTCTAAGAAGGTGTGGCTTATGGCATGAAAAATAAAAGTGATGTTTTTGGCATCTTTAAGAATTTTCATGTATTGGTTGAAAGAGAAACTGGGAAGCTTTTAAAATGCCTTAAAAGTGAATAATAGTGGTGAATATTGTTTTGTTGAGTTTGATGATTATTGTAGTAAGCATGGGAGTAGGTATGAGTAGATGGTTCCTTATACTCCTCAACATAATGGAGTGGCTAAAAAATGAACAGGACCTTCTCTAAGATGATTAGAAGTATGTTGTCTTCAGCTAAGTTGCTTAAAAGCTTCTGGGTTGAGGCCATGAGCACAACTTATTATTTGATCAATAGATCTCCCACACATGCCCTAGACATTGACATACTAGAAAGGGTTTGGAGTGACAAAAGGTCAGTTATTCTCATTTGAGAGTCTTTAGTTGTAAGGCCTTTGCACATGTGCCCAAGGAACAAAGGGCTAAGCTTTACTCTAAAGTCGTGGAATGTACTTTTCTAGGATATAGTGATGATAAGTTTGGATACAAACTTTGAGATCCTAAGAATAGAAAGCTGATTCAAAGCAGTGATATAGTTTTGAAGGCAGAACAAATAGTTGAGGACTTTGGCAAGGAAGAAGTTCCTCAAACAAAATATCAGGAAAGCTTGGAAAATATAAAAGAACCTTCAACCTCAACTAGAAGTGAAGAAGAGGCTCAAGATAATACAATTATTCCACTACCTAGTGATGATGATGGTGAGGATGACGTGGCTCATGATATTTCTAATGAGTTTATTAATGATGTTGGACAAGAACAAGAGGATTCTGATCAAAGGGAGCCAACTAATGTGAGGAGATCAGCTTGTGAACCAGTTTCATCAACAAGATATCCATCATTAGAATATGTAAAATCACTGAATGTGGGGAACCAGAAAATTTCAGTAAGGTCAAAGCTCATGTAGAAAAGGAGAAGTGGTTAAAGGCAATGCAAGATGAGATGAAATCTTTGCATGAGAATCACACCTATGAGTTGGTGGATCTTCCTAAGGGGAAGAGAGCATAAAAGAATAAATGGGTCTATAGGGATCAAACATGAAGAAACAACACACAATCAATGTACAAGGCAAGGTTGGGGGTGAAGGTTTTAGACAGAAAAAAGGTATTGATTTCGAGAAAATTTTTTTCCTGTCATTAAAATATCTTCTATTAGAATTCTTTCAGCTTTGGTTGTAACTTTGGTTTTGGAAGTTGAACAGCTAGATGTGAAGACGGCCTTTCTTCATGGTGATCTTAAGGAAACTATATATGTAGAGCAATCAAAGGGTTTTAAAGTCAAAGAAAAGGAACAGATGGTGTGCAAACTAAAAACGAGTTTGTATGGTTTGAAGCAAGCTTCTAGACAGTGGTACAAAAAGTTTGATTCCTTTATGGAAAGCAATGGGTGTAAGAAGTCAATTTCTGATCACTATGTGTTCATCAAGAGGTTTGATGATAATGACTTTATTATTCTGTTACTTTATGTAAATGATATGTTGATTGTTGGACATGATGAAGCCAAAATGGCAAGTTTAAAGAAGAACTTGAATAAATCCTTTGCAATGAAGGATTTGGGATCGGCAAAGCAAATCTTGGGAATGTCCATTTGGCATGACACGAGTGCTTGACAGCTTTGGGTGTCACAGGAAAAGTACATAGAAAAGGTGCTTGAAAAAATCAACATGAAAGATGCAAAGTCAGTTAAAGTTCCACTTAGGGGTCACTTTAAATTGAAGAAAAATGACTTAAGTGAAACAGAGATGAAAGAAATGACAAAGATTCCTTATGCTTCTGTGGTTCGGTAGTTTGATGTATGTTATGGTTTGTACAACCAAATATAGCATATGTAGTTAGAATGGTTAGCAGACATTTAGCAAATCCAAGCAAAGAACATTGGCATGCAGTTAAATAGATAATGAGGTACTTGAGAGGTACATACAAAATGTGTTTATGTTTTGGAAGTGATAAACCTTTATTGGTTGGCTACACTAATGCAGACATGGTAAGTGACTTGGAGAAGGCCAACATCTGGGTTTGTTATTAATTTTGCTAATGGGGTTGTGTCTTGACAGTTAAGGTTGCAAAAGTATGTTGCATTATCTACAACTGAAGCCGAATTTATCCCTACTAAAGAAGCTTGAAGGAGATGCTATGGACGAAGAGATTTTGAATGAAATTGGTCTTAAACAGGAGAGATACATTGTACATGTATGATAGCTATAGTGCAATTCACCCGAGTAAGAATTCAAGTTTTCATCCATGATTGATGTGAAGTATCACTGGATAAGATGTGTTAGAAAATAAATCTCTTGAGCTAATAAAATTCGTACTAAAAAGAATGTTTCAAACATGATGACCAAAGTTGTGTTAAAGGAGAAACATATTTACTGCAGGAATGGAGCAAGCATATATAGAGCTTTCCATGCTGGTTAGAAGTATTTCATGGAGTCGGGAAGGGGAGGTTAGTTGGGTTGTCCCTCCTCTGTAAACACATGAAATTGCAACCCTATTTTAGGCAAAAACCAAGATTTTGTAGATTGCTTCGTGTGAAAGGAAAAAAACAACGTCAGTCGCTTTTCTTGTTTGGTTTTCAGATTGTGGAGAAAAAGGGTGACGAAGAGAGAAGAGAAAATTGTGTGGATTGAAGAAAGGTAAATGTTTTGTTGAGATTCGCTTGCAATCGTCAATGATAACTTCACTAAGTTCTTAATTCGGAATTCTCTATTTCTTTTATTTGTGGTTAATACTACTTTTGTAGAAACTACAATAAATTGGTATTGGGAAGTTTGTTCTCCTGTGGATATTTTTTATATTAAAGTTGTGATATGATGAATTTGATCCGGCCATTTTCCTCATGATTTTTCCCCAAATTTGGGATTTTCCACGTATAATTGTTTTACTTTTGTTGGAAGGTATTTCATATCGCCTCTATATATTTCGATTGGTACTTTTTATCCTTATGTTGAAATGGGGATTTAGTTTTTGGTTAATCCCAACAGTTGCTCCGGTGGTGCTGCTGCTTTGCCAAAGTCTCACTCACCAAGGCCTCCCAGCAGATTGGTCCACACCACCTACATTAGCACATTTCTATCCCACGTAGCCGGCACCGAGGAGCTGCTTGGAGTCCAGAAGACTGAAGATTTGTCACCACCTTGCCGTTGCGTTGCCAAAAAAATGAGATCCCTCCCTGTTGCCCTGAAGTTACTAAAGAAGGGTGTTGCTGCTTGCCAAAGTTATGTTGTCGGTCGTTGATTGCTGAGAGTAAGGTTTGCCACTGCAACTTCCCCACCTTGGACGCTTGCCGTGTAGTTGCTACCTACTTGAAAGTAAATGTGTCAGAACCATTTAGTGCTGATAGTGTTCGAGTTGCCCTCGTGTCCGCCTTCTGTTTGTGACCTAGCTTAGACACATCAGTGGACCAGGCTACATTGCGGCAAGGCAAACCGACCCCATTGGTTGGATTCAACTCAAATTTTAAGTTAGAATTTATATCAACACATTTTAAAGCTCCAATTTACGTGAAACTCGATACCCACCATTTTTTGCATTATGATTGCAACAGTTGTTGGGTTTATCCCACATCGGTCGTGGATGATGTTAGTGACTTGTATATAGGCTAATGGGAAAGCCTTATTCCTTAAGTTTACTTTTGAATTAAGAAAGGCCCGTGATACATATTGCAAGTCTCTTTTGGGGCCCAAAGGGCCCAACAATGATATCAGAGCTAGGTTATGATCTTGGGAGATTTGGTAATTTGCTTATGTCTATTGTCAAAGTTTCCTTCATGGGTTCTACCTGATGATTTGAGGGGAGTTTGCCAGGTGGCTACTGTCTAATTTAAGGGGAGTTGTTAGGTTTATCCCATATCGGTCGTAGATGATGTTGGTGACTTGTATATAGGCTAATGAGAAAGTCTTATTCCTTAAGTTTACTTTTGGATTAAGAGAGGCCTGTAAGAGAGGCTCGTGACACTTATTGCAAGTCTCTTTTGAGGGCCCAAGGGCCCAACAATAGTGAGGTCTATTTATTTATTGGAGCATTGCAAGACCAGTTTTGAAGCTCCTTCAAGGGACCACGTATGTATAAAGTCAAAAAATTAAAGTGGCAAAAATTCATTTAGTTTTGTAATTTGTAAAAGAACAGAAAATTAGTGGATTATCAATACCAATCTCACAATCGTTAAGAAACTATGTGAAAAAATCTCGTGTGTTATTCATTAATTGTGACACTTTATTTTTATTTTTATCGTATGGTTTCTTTGTGTGGTAAAGGTGTCTCGGTCCCACTGAACCCACTTAGCTAACCCGACTCAAAGCAAAGCAAACATCACAAAGCAATTCTGTGACCGAGAGACCTTTATACTCTTTTTTCTAACATTTTATATGGAAATAGTAAAAGAGCCTCTATCTTTTTTTATTTTTCTAGCGTTGCACCAAATACCAATTTTTGTCGTTATCTCTATAATTTTTTTATTTTTCGATTAAATAGCATCAAAATAACGCAATCAAAGGCCTTACTCATTTTATTATAAGAATATAAATGTAAATGATAGGGAAGCATATTATTCTTATTAATAAAAAGATCCGAAACTTATGTTTTGAAGAAAGGTAGGAGATTCAATCAATCAAAATAAAAAAAAGTCTAATCATTATAGACAATCTCTTAATTGAATTAGAGTCTATGTTTAAGATAAGAGCTTGTCTCGAAGATATGGATTGAATTTGCCACTATCTCAAATTTGTATCCGTTCTGAAATATTTTTGAGTATATTGTATATCCAAAAATTCGAACTCGATGTAAAACGGATCCAATTCGACAAGTTTCATATGAGATATAAACAAATCATATTTATGGATATCAGATATCTAAGTCCATCCCTATATCATATCATTCCAATTTATCTCATCATTCAATAAAAGTATATGTATAAAATTGGAGTATATCTCTATGTTAGATTGTTCATGACACAACATCTTACCTAATATTTGATGTTTTATTATCTTATTATTGTAATTAATCTTCATAAAGTGAGTTCATTGTACATGCAACTTGAATTTTAAGTTTTATACAGCTCACCCAAAATACATTTAGATTAAATACACGTCAAGCTTTAAGCCAATCAGATAGTCTGATCGAGTTATAGATAATCCTAATTGAACAATCTACTTATGTTAAAATCCAAGCTATTGTCTCTTTGTTTTAGATGTAATTAGGTATAATGAATCAATTTGCGTAATGACATAATTTTGTCAATCTGATTACTAGTAATAAATGTTATAAGATTTTAGTTGCTTAGAGTGTTCTATAAGTTGAATAGGAGCCAATCTATTTAGATAGTGAGGAAACAAAGGAAAGTGAACACGAAAAATTTAAAAAAATTAATTTTACAATTATTTTCCCTTGGTTTTGTTTGGTTAGTATGAAAGAAATGGAAATGACATGAAAATTTAAAATGAAAATATTTTTTCCTCGTTAAGAGCCAATAGGTTGACCACATAAGGTAATCATGATTATTTTATGTTTTTGTGGATGTAACCATATTTAATTTGTATACAAAATAATCAACTTAGTATTATTTTTATAAAAAATATATTATATATAGCTACTTTTAGTAAGGTTGACTATTTTAAATTTCATGTTATTTACTCTATTTTCATGCTAATAAAACGAACCCTTACTTATTTAGTTAAAAAGGGGGAAAATAGATAACATCATTCTTAATTTCCCTCATTTCTTTATATCTTTTACGGAAAAATAATTACCAAAGCATTTGTCATCATGATAAGAATTAAATATTTTTTAAATCTTTCTTGTAAACGAAATAAGTAAAATCATTTTTACTTTTTTTCTTAATTTCTCTTTCTGACAATTCAAATAGATCTCAAGATAAAAGAAAAAAAAAGTTATACTTGTAATTTAAATCAAAACTCATTAAAGCCCAATATGTATGGAAATCGTTGTTCCTTATAAATGTGGCTCTTTCTATTGGGATCCAAAAATAGATGTAAATGGTATAAAAATTTTGAATAGTTAACCTTTCTAAAAGTAGCATGTATGTAATATATTTTTAATAAAAATTAGTACATGATCATTATATTTTGTATTTAAATTAATCATGATTATCATCAAATGAAATGTGTTTTCTCATCTACAAAAAAATTTCTCATTTTCTCATTTTTCTTATCTCTTGAGATAAGAAAGGGCACATGGATGAATTCATTTAATAGTAATTATGATTATTTTATGCTCATATTTAAATACAACCATACTTAATTTAGATAAAAAATAATTTTATGACATTTACACTACTTTTATACCAACCTAACAGACCCAAGAAAAATAAGGGAAAAGTTTATAATAAACTAATCTATTCTTCTAATTAGTCTAAATGTGATCTCTTCAGAAATATTTTATTATTAAAAAAATAATCTAATGTTTAGATCATTAACTATCAATAATAACCATCAATAATAAGCTCTTCTACACAACCAGAATTCTAAAGCAAATGTTCAATATCTTATTAAGGTGGCTGACTGTTCCATAATATATGATGGTTACAGTTTCACTCCTAGCTTTAAATACTTCCTGTTAGTGGGGTTTATTGTAGGTTAGGGTATATTTGATACAAGTAAATTGAATTGGATTCCACAAAAAAATAAAATTATAAATAAAATATTTATTAATATTAAAATCATATTATCTATTGAATTTAATTAAATTCTGCTTAAAATATAGTTAAAAAATTAATTTAGTAAAAATTTTAAACTTAAAAAATAAATACAATAGGAAAAAAGTTTATAATAAACTAATCTATTCGTCTAATTAGTCTATTCTTGATCTCTTTAGAAATATTTTATTATTAAAAAAATAATCTAATATTTAGATCATTAACTATCAATAATAACCATCAATATTAAGCTCTTCTACACAACAAGAATTCTAAAGCAAATGATCAATAACTTATTAAGGTGGCTGAAAACTGTTCCATTAACTGTTCGTGGGGTTTATTGTAGGTATAGGGTACATTTGATACAAGTAGATTGAATTGGATTCCACAAAAGAATAAAATTATAAATAAAATATTTATTAATATTAAAATCATACTATCTATTGATATTTAATTAAATACTGCTTAAAATATAGTTAAAAATCAAATTTAGTAAAAATTTTAAACTTAAAAAATAAATACAAGCTAAAATAATATGAAGGTCAAAATTATACAAGATTTAAAGACAGTATATACGGGTATAATCTAGTGGTATGATATAACAAATGATAATTAATTGTCTTTTATAACTCTGGAAAAAATTATCAAAATAATTAATTTTAACACTAAAAAACAGAGCTTATTTGAAATTATCCTTCCACTATCTTTAATTTTTCAAAGCCACTAAAAAACATCATTATTATTTAAAATTATGGTTTCACTGTTTCGAAGTTCATTGAATCTTAACATTTGCTCCTTCCTTTTGCAATGAATCTGCATTGAAAGTGGTGTGTATGCTCTGATGTCATGCAAGACAATTGCAACTTTGACAAATACTTGCATAGGCGACAACGCAGGCCAAATAAGCACCCAGAATGATGACATCGTCAAGTTCACATCCATTAACCACCGTGCACAAACATCGACAATCTATTTAAAAGCGAGGTAGGCATCCATTGCAAATAAAAACCAAAATGTAAAACTTCAAAGTGGTTAGCTTTTGTGTTTATAGTTGTGATAAAAAATTAGGTTGCTGGACCTGGTCCTTACCCATTACTTTAGATGGGTTCAGGTCGAAGTGGACATTTTATTGGAATACTGAAAGTCCGGAAATAAGTATGATCTAAATTTTAAGATTATATTTATTTTATTTTTAATATTCATATTAATTTGATTGAATAAAATAATATAAATAATATAAATTTTATTATAAGAATGGAGAAAAAATATAATAAAATATTATTTTAAACATTTTAAAAAACATCACATGCAGATAAAATACAGGTCACATCACCCAAATAAATTCAAATATTTTTTAATAACATTATATATAAAAAAATCCAAACTTAAATATAATTTAAAATTATTTTAATTTAAATATAAATCGATTGGATTTGAATTGGATTCACGATATATTCATATATCAATCCAATCAACAAACACACCTATACAAACATGAGCAAGTTTTGTGCTGATCTCTCCAACTTGCAGTCAATATGTATACCTAGCATCTGGTCACATTTATATTCATCGCCGTACATTAACATGGTACTATAAATTCAACTCCTAATTTTCCTAAGATGGGGATCGGGTTCCGATAAAGTAGAGATCAGATCGCCCATTGCCCCTAGGGTATTGTGCAGAGTCTTATAATATGAATTATTTTTTTATGACTTTTATATATACGGGTTACGGCTCATTTATTTTTAATTTAAAGTAATTTAATAGGTTTTACTGTTTAAAATCTAATAAAAAATAATTATAAATTTTCAACACTCTAATAATTCTAGTCTTTTCATCTTCATTATCTAAATAGTTATAATAAAAATTATTTTTTAAAATATCTATTAATTAGTATATTTTTAAAAAATATAAAAATAGGTCATAATGATATTAAAAAAATTAAAATTTTATTAACCACCTACCTTTGCACACTTTTTTTATATATACATAAATATTATTTTGTAGGATCTGCTAAAAAAATATTTAAATTAGATTTATAATTTATACAAACTGTGTAATATATAGCCCACTTTATTTTTTTCTCTTCATATATTGAATTTTTTTCTTCCTCTTTAATAGTGAATTTTACTCACATTGTAAATATGATAAAGCTTTCAACCAGCCTTATCCTATTAATGCTTGCCTTCAATAATAAAAAAGGTATCCTTCTCCTTGTTAATAGTTTCAAACTCTTTACTTTCACCCGATGTGTGATACAAAGATTTTGTTAACCAATTATATGAATTATAGGATATTTTGACCATCAAATTTTATTCACTTGTTTTGTTAGAACAAGATAAAACAAATAAAGTACAAAAAATATAATACACACAAATTAATATATTGAATATAGTTCTAAATAAGTGTCTTTTTTAGCACAATATCAAAACTCACGCAATGGAGCACACGATAGCGCATACACCCAACAAATAAGAGGTATGAAACATCGAACCCTGATGATGCTCATAGAAACTAAAATTAGCAATGAAAACTAATAGCAAAGATTAATTATGATGGCTTAAAAACTAGGGTTAATAATTTCATTTAATTGCTTTATTTAACACCACTTATTATCTTTCTATAAATCAATGTAATGAATTGTTAAGCAAAGGATTCTAGTTTATTTGTAATCTATTTCTCGAACTATTACAAAAGTCTATCACTTAAATCTGATTATTACTATATCTCTAATTACAAGATAAGATTGTATGCAATTAGAAGTCAAACAAATCCTCCGTTTATCAAGATTTGAATACAAATTACTTTATTAAAGAAAAATCTAATTTTTTATTTATTTTTAAATAAAACCAGACCTGTTGAACAAAGCATGGAAAAAATATTGGAGGCAAAATGTAAGTTAGTAATTTACAGAGGAGGATACTTTTCTCGGTGTTTTGAAGGAAAAATGGTGTTATTGGATGGGTAATAAAATAAAATAGTATAAATAAAAATA
>JAURVB010015057.1:0-18803 GCA_033002965.1 Piper betle
AACCCCATATTTGGGAAAAACCACGTAAAATTGTTTTGCTTTTGTTGGAAGGTATTTCATATCACCTGTATCTATTTCGATTAATACCTTTCATCCTTATGTGTTGAAATGAGGATTTAGTTTTTAGTTAATCCCAACAAGTGGTATCATAGCCAAGTTCTTTGACTTGCAAGTTTTGGTTGTTGATGATATTTGATGCCCGCTAGGTATTTGACAAAATTTCTAAGAGCCTAGTTGGTGTATTTGTGATTAATATTTCAACAAGATGGTTGATGAAAAACATGTTTTGATGATATCTTTAAAGGGCCGAGTAATTGGTACTATTAGAAAGGAAAAATGATTGATTATTTATATTATAAGGATTTGTATGAACATATCACTGGTCAAAAACTTGCAGAGGTGACTGATAAAGAATGAAATAAGTTGGATAGGAAGGCTATGGCCTGTTTGAGACAATAGGTAGATGAAGTTGTGTATCATCATGTTTCTGAATTGAAATCCTCAAAAGCTATATGGGATAAACTTCAATAAGTTTATAAGGGGAATACTGCTGGCAACAAGACCTTTTTGATAAGAAAATTAGTAAATTTGAGGTATAAGGATGGAAGTGACATAAGTAAGCATCTTAATAAGATGAAGAGTTTTATTACTCAACTTGCCAGAATGAAGATGACTTTAGATGTGGAATGGCAAGCTATCCTGCTCCTCAACACATTGCCCGAGAATTGGAAAACATTGGTGAATGAGGAGGTGAGAAGAAAATCTCAATGGACATAGTAACAAGCAATTTACTGAATGAGGAGGTGAGAAGAAAATCTCTACCAACTTCACGGTCTCATGCGTTAGTGTTAAAGAGGCAAGATGTAGATCAAGAAATAGAAACATAGACAGAAGGGACAAGAGCCAAGGAAGGTCTAAATCCAGGAAGAACTTGAAGTGTTATTATTGTGACAAGACAGGTAATATAAAAAAGGATTGTTGGAAGCTCAAGAAAGATTTAAAAAATAAGGACAACAAAGATCGAGGAGAAAAGGATGCTAATGTTGTACATGATGACTTAGTGATTCTCTTTTATTTTGGGAATGGTTGTTTAACGACGAATTGTGATGCTAGTTGGGTATTTGACTCGGAAGCATCATTCCATGCAACTCCAAGTAGAATTTTATTTACTACCCATGAACCTTCAGATTTGGGTATAGCGAAGATGGGAAATAGTGATACTTCCAAAATTGTGGGACTTAGAGATGTGATAATAGAAACAAACATGGGTTACAAATTGGTGCTTAAAAAGTCAGACATATTCCAAACTTAAGGATGAGTTTGTTGTCAATTGGAGTGCTTGATGATGAAGGATTTTGTTCACAATTTGCACAAGGTGTGTGGAAACTTGTGAAAGGTTCTCTTATTGTTAGTAAAGGGAAAAATTGTTATAGTTTGTACAAGACTGAGGCGAGTCTAGTTTAGGGGAGGTTAATATGTCCTCACTTGATTCCACTACTGATTTGTGGCACGATCGATTAGGACACAAGTGAGAAGGGACTAGAGACGTTGAAGAAGATAAATCTCCTTCCCAGGGTCAAGGACATTACAATTAGTCCTTGTGACCATTGTTAGGTGGGAAAACAACGTAGGACATCCTTTACAAGCACAAGTAAAAGGGAAGTCAGAAGTTCTTGAGTCAATACACACTAATTGTGTGGGCCTATGGAGGTAAAATCTCTTGGTGGTTATATTTATTTTATCACTTTTACTGATGATACTTCTAGGAAGGTGTGGCTTATGGCATGAAAAATAAAAGTGATGTTTTTGACATTTTTAAGAATTTTCATGTATTGGTTGAAAGAGAAACTGGGAAGCTCTTAAAATACCTTAAAAGTGAATAATGGTGGTGAATATTGTTTTGTTGAGTTTGATGATTATTGTAGTAAGCATGGGAGTAGGCATGAGAAGATGGTTTCTTATACTCCTCAACATAATGGAGTGGCTAAAAAATGAACAGGACCTTCTATAAGATGATTAGAAGTATTTTGTCTTCAGCTAAGTTGCCTAAAAACTTCTGGGGTGAGGCCATGACACTATTATTCACTTTTAAGGTATTTGATCAATAGATCTCCCACACATGCCCTAGACACTGACATACTAGAAAGGGATTGGAGTGACAAAAGGTCAGTTATTCTTATTTGAGAGTTTTTAGTTGTAAGGCCTTTACACATGTGCCTCAGGAACAAAGGGCTAAGCTTTTTACTCTAAAGTCGTGGAATGTACTTTTCTGGGATATAGTGCATGATAAGTTTGGATACAAACTTTGAGATCCTAAGAATAGAAAGCTGATTCAAAGCAGAGATACAGTTTTGAAGGCGGATCAAATAGTTGAGGACTTTGGCAAGGAAGAAGTTCCTGAAACAAAATATTAGGAAAGCTTGGAAAATATAAAAGAACATTCAACCTCAAGTAGAAGTGAAGAGGAGGCTCAGGATAATACAATTATTCCCCTACCTAGTGATGATGATGGTGAGGATGACGTGGCTCATGATATTTCTAATGAGTTTATTAATGATGTTGAACAAGAACAAGAGGATTTTGTTTAAGGGAGAGCCAACTAATGTGGAGGAGATCAGCTTGTGAACCACTTCCATCAACAAGATATCCATCATTAGAATATGTAAAAATCACTGAATGTGGAGAACCAAAAATTTCAGTAAGGTCAAAGCTCATGTAGAAAAGGAGAAGTGGATGAAGGCAATTGAAGATGAGATGAAATCTTTGCATGAAATCACACCTATGAGTTGGTGGATCTTCCTAAGGGGAAGAGAGCATAAAAGAATAAATGGGTCTATAGGGATTAAACATGACGAAAACAACACACAATCAAGGTACAAGGCAAGGTTGTACAAGGCAAGGTTGGGGATGAAGGTTTCAGACAAAAAAAGGTATTGATTTCTGTTAGACTATTTTCAATGACGTGCAAGTATACACGGTCGAAACAAGTAATATAATGATAAATCGAGTATCGTCCCACAGGGAGATGAATTTCCTATAATTAATTAAAGAAAATAAAATGAGGAACAAAACAAAAATAACTAACTTAACTAAATCTAAGTAATAACTTTAAATTAAAAACGAAGTCAAAATTATAAAACTCGTTCTAGAGTCGAATTTCCCTTAACATCAATTTAATCTTCATCAAATCTTACTCTTATCTTTTATTCCCTCGGATTGTCGATCTAGGATAATGATATGACATGGTGGCTCCCGCTCCTTCATGCTTCTATTATTTTGCCTCAATTCCTACCTCCCGGTGATAATTGATTAATCAACAAAATAATGCATTAAGAATTGCCTTACAATCGCATACGGTGTTGTGTATCTTCCGACCACAACGACAAACAAGTCAAAAGACTCGTCGTATGATGAATTATCAATGACTAATCTAATTAATTTCTCCCGAAATCTAATTAAACCTCATGATCTAAGAAATAGGTGATCAATCTATTCTTAGCATTAAGAACATGATAATTCAAACAATCCGATTGAATAAAAGAGTAAGAGCTTGAAATGAATTCAATTAAATCATGTTAAGTTCCATTCTTCTCTAGAACGAAATATAAAACTACTCCATAATAAAAATAGAAAAAACAATATAAAGAAGAAACTAACTTTTATTACGAAAGAGAAAGAAATTACAAAAACTAAAACTACTACTTCTACTACAATCTGAAGCCAAGAGATGAGATATGATCAACAACAAATGACCACCCCTTTATATAGAAGTGGAGATACAAGAATTCGAAGAGGGTGTTCACAAATCGACGTAATCTAATTAATTATAATGTCCCTTTAAGTTTCCAACTGTTCGACTCCATTGAACACCATACATTGTAGCCATTGGGTGGCGCCAAGTGTCATGACCAATCAAATCCAAAGCTTAATTTATTCATCTTTTTCTGCATTAAAACATCAAAGTTAAGCATATATAATAAAATATTAATTAACTAAAATAATAAAGTAAAATATTACTTAATTAATAATGTTTATACCCGAGAAGTACAAAATCATATTAAAAACCTGGGTAAATATTGTATATTTTAAACACTTAACAATTTCGAGAAAATGTTTTTTCCTGTCGTTAAAATATCTTCTATTAGAATTCTTCTGGCTTTGGTTGTAACTTTGGTTTTGGAAGTTGAACAGCTAGATGTGAAGATAGCCTTTTTTCATGGTGATCTTAAGGAAACTATATATATGGAGCAATCGAAGGGTTTTAAAGTCAGAGAAAAGGAACAGATGGTGTGCAAACAGAAAAAGAGTTTGTATGGTTTGAAGCAAGCTCCTAGACAGTGGTACAAAAAGTTTGATTCCTTTATGGAAAGCAATGGGTGCAAGAAGTCTATTTCTGATCACTATGTGTTCATCAAGAGGTTTGATAATAATGACTTTATTATTCTGTTACTTTATGTGAATGATATGTTGATTGTTGGACATGATGAAGCCAAAATGACAAGTTTAAAGAAGAACTTGAATAAATCCTTTGCAATGAAGGATTTGGGATCGGCAAAGCAAATCTTGGGAATGTCCATTTGGCATGACACAAGAGCTTGACAGCTTTGGGTGTCACAGGAAAACTACATAGAAAAGGTGCTTGAAAAAATCAACATGAAAGATGCAAAGTCGGTTAAAGTTCCACTTAGGGGTCACTTCAAATTGAAGAAAAATGACTTACGTGAAACAGAGATGAAAGAAATGACAAAGATTCCTTATGTTTCTGTGGTTGGTAGTTTGATGTATGTTATGGTTTGTACGGCCAAATATATACGTAGTTGGAATGGTTAGCAGACATTTAGCAAATCCAAGCAAAGAACATTGGTAAGTAGTTAAATGGATAATAAGGTACTTGAGAGGTACATCCAAAATGTGTTTATGTTTTGGAAGTGATAAACCTTTATTGGTTGGCTACACTGATGCAAACATGGTATGTGACTTGGAGAAGGCCAACATTTGGGTTTGTTATTAATTTTGCTAATGGGGTTGTGTCTTGACAGTTAAGGTTGCAAAAGTGTGTTGCATTATCTACAACTGAAGCCGAATTTATCCCTAGTAAAGAAGCTTGAAGGAGATGCTATGGACAAAGAGATTTTTGAATGAAATTGGTCTTAAACAGGAGAGATACATTGTACACTATGATAGCTATAGTGCAATTCACCTCGAGTAAGAATTCAAGTTTCTCATCCAAGATTGATGTGAGGTATCACTGTATAAGACGTGTTAGAAAATAAATCTCTTGGAGCTAATAAAATTCATACTAAAAAGAATGTTTCAAACATGATGACCAAAGTTGTGTCAAAGGAGAAACATATTTACTGCAGGAATGGAGCAAGCATAGATGGAGCTTCCCATGCCGGTTAGAAGTATTTCATGGAGTCTGGAAGGGGAGGTTAGTTGGGTTGTCCCTCCTCTGTAAACACATGAAATTGCAACCTTATTTTGGGCAAAAATCAAGATTTTGTAGATTGCTTCGTGTGAAAGGAAAAAACAACGTCAGTCGCTTTTCTTGTTTGATTTTTTAGATTGTGGAGAAAAAGGGTGACGAAGAGAGAAAGAGAAAAATTGTGTGGATTGAAGAAAGGTAAATCAACTAGTGGAAGAGGGGGAGGTGGTGAAGTGCCTAATCGAACTGTCGATCCACCTCGCTACTCATCCTCATTCATCACTATCTTCTGGAAGTGGTCCATCTCATGTGCCAACTAACTTACTAATATCTCTATACTTCAAGCTCCTTACTGTTACCCCTTTTCTTTTTAACTCATTCCCATCATGTACACCATGTCCCATGGAAACAGGACTAATGTGGTGACATGCAAGACACGAACACCTGGTCAATCATCCAATTCACTTATGCGATGGACAGAACTAGTGGGTCTCTAAGCCCATCATGACAATCTTGTCAGATTCCTGCTCACATCTGCTAACGTCCGAATCTGGTATAAGATGAGACCTTATACCCATTATACCTCTGCTAGCACTACAATATTCCTTACTCACATCTAACTGACAAACAGTCTGATATCATGATAAAAATCCATAGAAATGACCTGTCAGCTTAACTAAGGTCAATTCCACATATTTCTGATCAAGCCCTGAATACACTGTTATCCAAACAACTTATGAAGAAAAAATTTGCATGTAAAGAAAATAAATAGAAACATACCTGCCAGCTGGACTTGGAGCAGTCTTTGCACACACATCACCTATAAATGTATCTTTCATCTTAATCAACCGAGAGTGGCTCTGATACCAATTCTGTAACACCCCAAATCCGGTCCACGCTCGTGAACCGAACCGGCATGTTACAGGCCCCGGTTAGGTCGGCTAACCCGAACCCAACTCGTGCGGATCTAATCTCGGCGTCTTAAGATGAAGATACAACTCGTCATGCATGGATAAATGCTCAAAATCCTAACATGATACTACATGGATGACGTGCAAGGTAATTTATACAACAATACGATTACGATCAAAATTAATAAAAATTCTAAAATACAACGGACAGAAGTCTCCCCTAAAAGTGCAATTAGGGTCCACCCTGTCAAAATAATATATACAAGTATATATGCATATATCAACAATTTCATTCACACACAATCTAATATACTGTAAACTCATTCTAGAACTGGGGTCTCAACCCACAACACTTCCACTGCGCACTCTATTCATGTTTCACATTCTATCATGTCTTAACATTTAATCATGTCACATCATCATGTCTCAAGCATTTAATCACACCATTCACTATATAATAACATCATAAACACAATATAATCACTCAATCGACTGACATGTGTGCAAGCGACAACAGTGCTCCTCCGTCCAAGCTGGCTCCTCCAACTCGTGATTATTACCTACATATAGTATAAAAACACGTCAGTAACAAGTGTTACTGGTCCGGAAAATAAAATAACTATAACAAGCTGGCTATGAGAGCAAACTCTCATATGAAAGAAAACATCATATACTCCACGTGAACACTCTGAAGGGCACTACTGAGGAGCCACTGGGCTGCAGACCCGGTAGCATCCCGAACTTACTGATCTGCTGCTGCTGATGCCGCTCTCGGCATTTTCTTACTTCATTTTCTGGTCTCAAATCCTAAGCCCTCTCCTTACCTCCATATTTCTCCTGGCCTTGAGCACGAAGGCCGAGTACTCTCAGGCAGTCGCCTTTAGTACCCTTTGAACCACAAGTCCGGACATGCGCTGTACTAAACAGTACCCGTAAACCTCCACGTTCTCCGGGTGTGAGGAACTCAAACGCGGAGTTGTCAGGATCCCTCGGGAATGGAACAGTCCGCTGGCACTAATCCAGAGCCCGCTTTGACTGTCACGGCATCCGCTCATGGTACGTGCAGTCGGTTTCTCCATCTCTCGTCTCACTGAAAACGCGAAAACTACATATATATAGGGCTGGGTAGGGATTTATATAATAGGCCCGAAGGCAACTTGTGGTGGATCTTGTTTTCGAAATCATCCTCGAGGGATCTCATCCTCGAGGGGTTATTAATCCGGAAAACTGTTCGGTTAAATGGCCCGAGTTAAGTGGGATCCAATAAAACGCCACTTAACCCGTCCTGCAAATAATAAAATAAACATACAATAGAAAAGAGCGTAAAACAGAGACGAGTCCTAAACGGACCTGGTAGAAGCTCCAAGCGTGTCATCGCGCCTAGGCGGCGAGCTCCTACTCCGTACCTACACATCAAAACTAAATACTAACGCCCGCTAACTAAATGATGCATCAAACGCAATGAACATCACACACAATTCAATCATCAACATCCAGCAATAGTTAAATAATCATAAATGTAAATAATTCTAACTCATCCTATTCATACCAATTTTATTGTGTTTTTCAAGGTTACGTCCTGATCACTTATCATGCTGAGACTCGATCTACCTCATTAGATCACTTAACCTTCATTCTCAATTAATTGCATCATGCAATCATCATTTCATTCATAGTCATACATTTATCCTAACAACTAACCAATTCTAGCATGTTATGCTAACAATCATTATCAATTTTAAATAATCAAATCGGAGGTAATTATACCTCACGTCGTCGGCAATCGGCGACGGCTAGGGTTCCGTCGCGCATCTCGGAGCTCGAATTCGGCGCTCATCGGCGTCCGACGTTCGATCGGGATCGACTAGATGAACTCCTCGGAAGATCCGGCGAATTCCAGCGAATCCAATTTTCCGGCAGTTTTCCGGCAGGTTTCAGTAGTTTTCCGGCAGCTTCCGGTGGTTTTCCGGCGACAGTCGCCGGCGGCGTCTACTGGCCGGAAAGTGGTCATATTGGGTACCATTGGAACCAGCTCGGCGAGCCCGACACATCCACGACGTCGACGTGGTCGGCCGAGGCGGTGGCTCGCCGAAAAATGGCTAAAACAGAGGCGGCGGTGGTGGGTGGCTAGATCCGGCCGGCCTGGGCGACGATGGCCTCCACTCCGGTCGGGGAAGGTCGCTGGGTGGTCGAGGGTGTCGAGGCTACAGCTGGATCGCGGCGGCAACGGTCGCCGGCGGCGGAATCGATGACGCGAGCGCAACGCAGGCGCGGCGCTAGGCGCGGCGATCCGGCGTCACGGCGGCCAAATGATGGCCGGGACTGGTCGGGGAGGCACGGCGACGCCGTGGCGGGGCTAGTCGGCGACGATCGGCGGCCGGGTCGCGTCGGCGGCGGCGACGGTGGCGCGCATGGGGGAGGCGTCGGGAAGGGTTTTGGGAAGAAGGTGTCGGGAGGGGAGAAAAATAATTGGGTGGCAATTTCGTAAATAAGACTTGACTCGTCTCCGGCTCGAGTCAAGTATAATAACTAAGTCGTATTAAATCCTAAAAAAATTCATAAAAATCGGGAAAAATCCCGTAAAATCAAACAAACACCAAAACATCATAATGATATGCTCTAGAACTATCAACCCACCCAAACTGCCCGTAACGCGTCCTAACGCGGTAAACGGCCTAAAACTAATTCTACGATCCACTATATATAAAAATAAAAAAAACAACTGGCATACTCTTATATATTCTGATAACTCATTCTGTTCTGCTGTGTTCATGACGTTATCATCATATACTTGGGTACGCATGACCCTCATAGCTCATACACGCGACCGGCGTCGGCTCGGTACACGTGTCCTGAAACTGACTCGACTCAAAAATAACGGTCGAACCGACCGGTTCTGAATATAAAACCCTGACTCGAATCGTGGGTTTTACATCACCACCTTGCTGTTGCGTTGCCAAAAAAATGAGATACCTCCCTGTTGCCCTGAAGTTACTAAAGAAGGGTGTTGCTACTTGCCAAAGTTATGCGGTCGGTCGTTGATTGTTGAGAGTAAGGTTTGCCGCTGCAACTTCACTGCCTTGGACGCTTGCCGTGTAGTTGCTATCTACTTGAAAGTAAATGTGTCAGAACCATTTAGTGCTGACCGTGTTCGAGTTGCCCTCGTGCCCGCCTTCTGTTTGTGACCTAGCTTAGACACATCAATGGACCAGGCCACATTGCGGCAAGGCAAACTGACCCCACTGGTTGGATTCAACTCGAATTTTAAGTTAGAATTTATATCAACACATTTTAAAGCTATGATTTACGTGAAAATCGATACCCACCACTTTTTGCATTATGATTGCAACAATTGTTGGGTTTATCCCACATCGGTCGTGGAAGATGTTAGTGACTTGTATATAGGCTAATGGGAAAGCCTTATTCCCAAGTTTACTTTTGAATTAAGAGAGGCCCGTGATACATATTGCAAGTCTCTTTTGGGGCCCAAAGGGCCCAACAATGTTATCAGAGCTAAGTTATGATCTTGGGAGATTTGGTAATTTGCTTATGCCGATTGTCAAAGTTTCCTTCATGGGTTCTACCTGATGATTTGAGGGGAGTTTGCTAGGTGGCTACTGTCTAATTTAAGGGGAGTTGTTAGGTTTATCCCATATCGGTCGTAGATGATGTTAGTGACTTGTATATAGGCTAATGAGAAAGTCTTATTTCTTAAGTTTACTTTTGGATTAATAGAGGCCCGTAAGAGAGGCTCGTGACACTTATTGCAAGTCTCTTATTGGGGCCCAAGGGCCCAACAATAGTGAGGTCTATTTATTTATTGGAGCATTGCAAGACCAGTTTTGAAGCTCCTTCAAGGGACCACGTATGTATAAAGTCAAAAAATTAAAGTGGCAAAAATTCATTTAGTTTTGTAATTTGTCAAAAGAACAGAAAATTAGTGGATTATCAATACCAATCTCACCATCGTTAAGAAACTATCTGAAAAAATCTCGCGTGTTATTCATTAATTGTGACACTATATTTTTATTTTTATCGTATGGTTTCTTTGTGTGGTAAAGGTGTCTCGGTCCCACCGAACCCACTTAGCTAACCCGACTCAAAGCAAAGCAAACATCGCAAAGCAATTCTGTGACCGAGAGACCTTTATACTCTTTTTTCTAACATTTTATATGGAAATAGTAAAAGAGCCTCTATCTTTTTTTATTTTTCTAGCGTTGCACCAAATACCAATTTTTGTCGTTATCTCTATAATTTTTTTATTTTTCGATTAAATAGCATCAAAATAACGCAATCAAAGGCAACTTACTCATTTTATTATAAGAATATAAATGTAAATGATAGGGAAGCATATTATTCTTATTAATAAAAAGATCCGAAACTTATGTTTTGAAGAAAGGTAGGAGATTCAATCAATCAAAATAAAAAAAAAGTCTAATCATTATAGACAATCTCTTAATTGAATTAGAGTCTATGTTTAAGATAAGAGCTTGTCTCGAAGATATGGATTGAATTTGCCACTATCTCAAATTTGTATCCGTTCTGAAATATTTTTGAGTATATTGTATATCCAAAAATTCGAACTCGATGTAAAACGGATCCAATTCGACAAGTTTCATATGAGATATAAACAAATCATATTTATGGATATCAGATATCTAAGTCCATCCCTATATCATATCATTCCAATTTATCTCATCATTCAATAAAAGTATATGTATAAAATTGGAGTATATCTCTATGTTAGATTGTTCATGACACAACATCTTACCTAATATTTGATGTTTTTATTATCTTATTATTGTAATTAATCTTCATAAAGTGAGTTCATTGTACATGCAACTTGAATTTTAAGTTTTATACAGCTCACCCAAAATACATTTAGATTAAATACACGTCAAGCTTTAAGCCAATCAGATAGTCTGATCGAGTTATAGATAATCCTAATTGAACAATCTACTTATGTTAAAATCCAAGCTATTGTCTCTTTGTTTTAGATGTAATTAGGTATAATGAAGCAATTTGCGTAATGACATAATTTTGTCAATCTGATTACTAGTAATAAATGTTATAAGATTTTAGTTGCTTAGAGCGTTCTATAAGTTGAATAGGAGCCAATCCATTTAGATAGTGAGGAAACAAAGGAAAGTGAACACGAAAAATTTAAAAAAATTAATTTTACAATTATTTTCCCTTGGCTTTGTTTGGTTAGTATGAAAGAAATGGAAATGACATGAAAATTTAAAATGAAAATATTTTTTTCCTCGTTAAGAGCCCATAGGTTGACCACATAAGGTAATCATGATTATTTTATGTTCTTGTGGATGTAACCATATTTAACTTGTATACAAAATAATCAACTTAGTATTATTTTTATAAAAAATATATTATATATAGCTACTTTTAGTAAGGTTGACTATTTCAAATGTTCATGTTATTTACTCTATTTTCATGCTAATAAAACGAACCCTTACTTATTTAGTTAAAAAGGGGGGAAATAGATAACATCATTCTAAATTTCCCTCATTTCTTTATATCTTTTACGGAAAAATAATTACCAAAGTATTTGTCATCATGATAAGAATTAAATATTTTTTAAATCTTTCTTGTAAACAAAATAAGTAAAATCATTTTTACTTTTTTTCTTAATTTCTCTTTCTGACAATTCAAATAGATCTCAAGATAAAAGAAAAAAAAAGTTATACTTGTAATTTAAATCAAAACTCATTAAAGCCCAATATGTATGGAAATCGTTGTACCTTATAAATGTGGCTCTTTCTATTGGGATCCAAAAATAGATGTAAATGGTATAAAAATTTTGAATAGTTAACCTTTCTAAAAGTAGCATGTATGTAATATACTTTTAATAAAAATTAGTACATGATCATTATATTTTGTATTTAAATTAATCATGATTATCATCAAATGAAATGTGTTTTCTCATCTACAAAAAAATTTCTCATTTTCTCATTTTCTTATCTCTGAGATAAGAAGGGGAAAGTAGTTGCACATGAGTGACATGGATAATTCATTTAATAGTAATTATGATTATTTTATGCTCATATTTAAATACAACCATACTTAATTTAGATAAAAAATAATTTTATGACATTTACACTACTTTTATACCAACCTAACAGACCCAAGAAAAATAAGGAAAAAGTTTATAATAAACTAATCTATTCTTCTAATTAGTCTAAATGTGATCTCTTCAGAAATATTTTATTATTAAAAAAATAATCTAATGTTTAGATCATTAACTATCAATAATAACCATCAATAATAAGCTCTTCTACACAACCAGAATTCTAAAGCAAATGTTCAATATCTTATTAAGGTGGCTGACTGTTCCATATTATATGATGGTTACAGTTTCACTCCTAGCTTTAAATACTTCCTGTTAGTGGGGTTTATTGTAGGTTAGGGTATATTTGATACAAGTAAATTGAATTGGATTCCACAAAAAAATAAAATTATAAATAAAATATTTATTAATATTAAAATCATATTATCTATTGAATTTAATTAAATTCTGCTTAAAATATAGTTAAAAAATTAATTTAGTAAAAATTTTAAACTTAAAAAATAAATACAATAGGAAAAATGTTTATAATAAACTAATCTATTCGTCTAATTAGTCTATTCTTGATCTCTTTAGAAATATTTTATTATTAAAAAAATAATCTAATATTTAGATCATTAACTATCAATAATAACCATCAATATTAAGCTCTTCTACACAACAAGAATTCTAAAGCAAATGATCAATAACTTATTAAGGTGGCTGAAAACTGTTCCATTAACTGTTCGTGGGGTTTATTGTAGGTATAGGGTACATTTGATACAAGTAGATTGAATTGGATTCCACAAAAGAATAAAATTATAAATAAAATATTTATTAATATTAAAATCATAGTATCTATTGATATTTAATTAAATACTGCTTAAAATATAGTTAAAAATCAAATTTAGTAAAAATTTTAAACTTAAAAAATAATTACAAGCTAAAATAATATGAAGGTCAAAATTATACAAGATTTAAAGACAGTATATACGAGTATAATCTAGTGGTATGATATAACAAATGATAATTAATTGTCTTTTATAACTCTGGAAAAAATTATCAAAATAATTAATTTTAACACTAAAAAACAGAGCTTATTTGAAATTATCCTTCCACTATCTTTAATTTTTCAAAGCCACTAAAAAACATCATTATTATTTAAAATTATGGTTTCACTGTTTCGAAGTTCATTGAATCTTAACATTTGCTCCTTCCTTTTGCAATGAATCTGCATTGAAAGTGGTGTGTATGCTCTGATGTCATGCAAGACAATTGCAACTTTGACAAATACTTGCATAGGCGACAACGCAGGCCAAATAAGCACCCAGAATGATGACATCGTCAAGTCCACATCCATTAACCACCGTGCACAAACATCGACAATCTATTTAAAAGCGAGGTAGGCATCCATTGCAAATAAAAACCAAAATGTAAAACTTCAAAGTGGTTAGCTTTTGTGTTTATAGTTGTGATAAAAAATTAGGTTGCTGGACCTGGTCCTTACCCATTACTTTAGATGGGTTCAGGTCGAAGTGGACATTTTATTGGAATACTGAAAGTCCGGAAATAAGTATGATCTAAATTTTAAGATTATATTTATTTTATTTTTTATATTCATATTAATTTGATTGAATAAAATAATATAAGTAATATAAATTTTATTATAAGAATGGAGAAAAAATATAATAAAATATTATTTTAAACATTTTAAAAAACATCACATGCAGATGAAATACAGGTCACATCACCCAAATAAATTCAAATATTTTTTAATAACATTATATATAAAAAAATCCAAACTTAAATATAATTTAAAATTATTTTAATTTAAATATAAATCGATTGGATTTGAATTGGATTCACGATATATTCATATATCAATCCAATCAACAAACACACCTATACAAACATGAGCAAGTTTTGTGCTGATCTCTCCAACTTGCAGTCAATATGTATACCTAGCATCTGGTCACATTTATATTCATCGCCGTACATTAACATGGTACTATAAATTCAACTCCTAATTTTCCTAAGATGGGGATCGGGTTCCGATAAAGTAGAGATCAGATCGCCCATTGCCCCTAGGGTATTGTGCAGAGTCTTATAATATGAATTATTTTTTTATGACTTTTATATATACGGGTTACGGCTCATTTATTTTTAATTTAAAGTAATTTAATAGGTTTTACTGTTTAAAATCTAATAAAAAATAATTATAAATTTTCAACACTCTAATAATTCTAGTCTTTTCATCTTCATTATCTAAATAGTTATAATAAAAATTATTTTTTAAAAATATCTATTAATTAGTATATTTTTAAAAAATATAAAAATAGGTCATAATGATATTAAAAAAATTAAAATTTTATTAACCACCTACCTTTGCACACTTTTTTTATATATACATAAATATTATTTTGTAGGATCTGCTAAAAAAATTTTAAATTAGATTTATAATTTATACAAACTGTGTAATATATAGCCCACTTTATCTTTTTTCTCTTCATATATTGAATTTTTTCTTCCTCTTTAATAGTGAATTTTACTCACATTGTAAATATGATAAAGCTTTCAACCAGCCTTATCCTATTAATGCTCGCCTCAATAATAAAAAAGGTATTCTTCTCCTTGTTAATAGTTTCAAACTCTTTACTTTCACCCGATGTGTGATACAAAGATTTTGTTAACCAATTATATGAATTATAGGATATTTTGACCATCAAATTTTATTCACTTGTTTTGTTAGAACAAGATAAAACAAATAAAGTACAAAAAATATAATACACACAAATTAATATATTGAATATAGTTCTAAATAAGTGTCTTTTTTAGCACAATATCAAAACTCACGCAATGGAGCACACGATAGCGCATACACCCAACAAATAAGAGGTATGAAACATCGAACCCTGATGATGCTCATAGAAACTAAAATTAGCAATGAAAACTAATAGCAAAGATTAATTATGATGGCTTAAAAACTAGGGTTAATAATTTCATTTAATTGCTTTATTTAACACCACTTATTATCTTTCTATAAATCAATGTAATGAATTGTTAAGCAAAGGATTCTAGTTTATTTGCAATCTATTTCTCGAACTATTACAAAAGTCTATCACTTAAATCTGATTATTACTATATCTCTAATTACAAGATAAGATTGTATGCAATTAGAAGTCAAACAAATCCTCCGTTTATCAAGATTTGAATACAAATTACTTTATTAAAGGAAAATCTAATTTTTTATTTATTTTTAAATAAAACCAGACCTGTTGAACAAAGCATGGAAAAAATATTGGAGGCAAAATGTAAGTTAGTAATTTACAGAGGAGGATACTTTTCTCGGTGTTTTGAAGGTAAAAATGGTGTTATTGGATGGGTAATAAATAAAATAGTATAAATAAAAATAAAAAGGTTAGAGACAAAAAAACAATGCGTGTCGGAAGGGAGGACTACTAGGAGCAGTCCCGGACGAGGAACTCTTCGCTTCGCTTGATGGATCGATGGTAGGTAGGATAGGAGTCAAAAGAGTCATCAAGCGATGTTAGCCAACACTCTCCTCTCCCAACGATCTCCGATGTATCCAACCTGACCGATCCATACCATATATACCTCTCAATTTGTCCTTGACGCCGTCGCCGGCCGCCGGGTACGTGGGGTGGAGCACCGATGTCGGTGTCCGCGTCGTCGTGCCTGTGCGACGACACGTCCAGTATCTGGGCGGTGGAGAGCATCCACCAGTACCAGAAGGTGAGCGACTTCTTCATCGCCCTCGCCTACTTCTCCATCCCCTCCGAGGCTCTTCTACTTCGTCAGCTGCTCCACCATCTTCCCCTTCCGATGGGTCCTCCTCCAGTTCGGAGCCTTCATCGTCCTCTGCGGCCTCACCCACTTCGTGGCGGTGTGGACCTACGAGCCCCACTCGTTCCAGGTCGTCCTCGCCCTCACCGTCCTCAAGTTCTTCACCGCCCTCATCTCCTTCGCCGCCGCCATCACCCTCCCTCACCCTCATCCCCCAGGTGCTCAGGGTCATGGTGCGCGAGGGCATGCTCCGCAAGAAGACCCAGGACCTTGGCCACGAGGTCGTCCTCATGAAGCGGCAGGAGGAGGCGAGCTGGAACGTCCGGATGCTCACCCAAGAGATCCGCCGATCCCTCGATCGCCATACCATCCTCGACACCACCCTCGTCGAGCTCTCCAAAGTTTTGTGCCCTCCGCAATTGCGCCGTCTGGATGCCCGACGAATCCGGCACCGGCGGCGGCGAGTCGCTCTTGCTCACCCACGAGCTGCGGGGCGTGCCCGATTCACCGTGGTCGATCCCGCTCGACGACCCGGACGTGGTGGCGGTGGTGAAGGGGAAGGGGCGCGGGTGCTGGGGCCAGGCTCGCGGCTGCGGCGGCCGGGGAGGCCGGGCCGGCGGCGGCGGTAGCGATGCCGATGCTCCGGGTGGCGAACTTCAAGGGCGGCACGCCGGAGTCGATGGACGCGCAGAAGGCGGTGCTGGTGCTGGTGCTGGCCGACGACGAGGTGGAGCGCGGTGGCGGCCGCACGAGCTCGAGATGGTAGAGGCCGTCGCCGACCAGGTGGAGGTGGCGCTCTCCCACGCGGCCGTCGTCGAGGACTCGCTGCGGATGCGGGAGAAGCTCGTCGAGCAGAATCTGGCCCTGGAGCGGGCGAGGAGGGAGGCGTTAATGGCGAGCAGGGCGAGGAGCACGCTTCAGAAGGTCATGGGTCGGGAGATGGCGATGCCGGCCAGGTCCGTCGCGGCTCTCCTCTCTGTGCTACAAAAGGAGAAGTTGAAGCCGGAGCAGCGCGGGATTGTCGATCCGATGACGAAGTTGAGCTTCCTCTTGTTAACGCTTGCTTCCGATGCTCCCAATGCCATGTCCAGTTTGGATGTGAATGGCGGCAGATTGAGCTCGAACTGCGGCCTTTTAGCATGCCTTCTTTTGTGAAGGAGCTTGTGACTGTGTCGAAGCTCTTGTGTTCTTGTCGGAATTTGGATTTCGATTACGAAGTAATTCCCCAAGAAGTGCCGGATTATGTGTTGGGGGATCAAAACAGAATTCTTCAGCTTGCATTGTACATGATAGGGAATGTACTGAATTCGGGCAGGATAGGTAGTCTTCTCCTCACTGTATGTGTCGAAGAGTGTGGTGCAAAAGGTGGCCTTGGGTGGAATCAGGCAATGAATGAGGAATTCGTTCAGATGAAAATTGGAGTGAGGATATCCGATGTTAGAAAAGAAGGAAGATGTTTGCTAGGTCAAAAAGCATGGACAATGAAGGCCCTACTTTGGCCATTTGCAGAAAGCTGGTTCAGGTAAATCACAGAAGCTCATGATGTTAGAAGTCTGAATAAGTGATCTTGCGTTTCTTTGTTGGTGCTGGTTGGACTAAATCTGCCTTGCATAATTTAGGGCTAGAATTTCATGTTTAGGATCATCGTTTTTGCAAAGAAGAAGATTTTAAAAAGATTTGTTAGCATGCTTTGACTAGGTACGGATAATGCAACAATGTGTCACTAATTAAAATAGAATACCCTATGTTCAGGATAGAGCATATTCAATAGATAAGTGTGTATCTACCATAAGAATTAGTTGCACTAGGCATAATGTGTCCCCTTTTTCACAATTTATTCGCATTTTAGTACATTCAATAGGGCAAAATTATGGAGATGTATGTCAATAGTTTCTAAAACACAAAAACCATGTCGTCGTCTGTTTTACTTCCAAGAAGAATATGAGGGAAAGTTGGAACATGAATCTATCTTATGATGAAGTGCAACTTGGAGCTGGCACTTAGACTGCAATTACAGTCGGTTAATATCATTTAAGCAGAAGTCTTGTGATGGCAGGAGTTTAGTGGGTAATTAATGTGATATTTAGGAGTCATATTCTTCTACATCAGCTGTATAGGATTTCCCTCACCGTAGAAGTTGCAAGTTTTGCCTGAGAATATAACATAGCCTTTGTTCTTTAGCAGTAGAAATATAGGGTTTTCCCCCATTTTCTTCCTCATCTTTTCATTTCTACTTGTTTTGATTTAACAAGGGATCTTCTTTGATTAATTTTATCTTACCAGTAGCTTTGGTTACCTCATCTTACAAAGAAAAGATTTAAAATCATGATTGTTGTGAACATTCTTAGGCAAGATTTTCTTCAACATGCTTAGGCAACAAACACACATCATGGTGTGATATGTCACCATTTTGTTGTGTTGTTTTTGGTGATCTAGGATTCCCCTCACTAATGTTCAAGAGAATTTTCTGCTTCAATGTGGAAGCAAGTTAAATTTTTTATTATTAGCATTGAGGATGATTATTTTGAGGATGATTATTTTAATGTGTCTCAATTAGCTGTCATCTCTTTATACCTATCTAATAAGGGAGTATGTGATGATT
>JAURVB010015058.1:0-57170 GCA_033002965.1 Piper betle
GACCCAAGATTCAGAATAACTTACGCAATAGATTAGAAGTTTGTGTGAATGTCAATGTGTAATATATTTATATATATTTTTGCATGTTGATTTGATAGGGTGGCTCTTAATTGCACTTTTAAGGGAGACTCTACCTATTTTATTTTATGAATTTCATCGATTTTATCGTAGTTATTTTGGTATGTAACCCCTTGTCATATCATACATGTAGTAGCATATTAGTATTTTTGTGCATTCATCCATACAAAGCAATTAACATCTTCCATCTTAAGATGCTGAGAGTAGATCCGCATGAGTTGGGTTCGGATTGGCTGACCCAACTGGGACTAGTGATATTCCAGTTTTGTTCCCAAGCATGAACCAGATTTGGTGTGGCCAATTCAAGGTCACCCCAACACTTCTCCGTGGTGGTTGGTGGCGGTGATAATTATATATATATTTTTGAAATTGTTCAGGAAGTGGTAATATTGTCCAAAGTTTCCCTAATTGTAATTGACATGAGTTTTCTCTATAATATCTCAAATCGACAACTTTGAGGCTCAAATATGTAAAAAGCTCTTTGGATTAGAATTAGTAGGGAGTTGGTGTTGGGCTTTTACTAAAGTGGTCACAGAGAGAGGTTGTAAAATTTATAAAAACCTACTCGTCGGCCCTAAGTCTTATATTCGGTTTATTGTTGGCTCGATCCGAGTAGTATGTGATTGGTCCGGTTCGATTAGTCGGTGCTATGAGAATCTTTGTGTGTTATTGTGTGCTCGGGCATTTGGCGAATCCATTGTTGAGTTTTCTAGACGGGCCCAATTGCCAAGCTGGTGGTTTGTATTGTTCGATTGTGTTGTGTAGCCTAGAGCTCTGTTTGCACAGGTTTCATGCATACTTTATTTTGGCCTTACGTTACCCCAAAGTCCTAGTTGCTTGGCATGACATTATTGGCATATGTTGGTAGACCTAGCAACTACCAGACCTAGAAAGTTATTTCCCCACTTCCCCCCCTCCCCCTATTTTTCCTCCCTATTTTCCCTCTTTCAGCCCAGTTATGTGGCTTAGCACTGCAACGGTGAGCCACAAGCCACAGTGCTATGTGTACAAGCGGCTCTGCATGTATGCACACAGTGCCATGATACTACCCAAACGCTCACTTGGGGAGTACCGCGGCCCTGGATGCGGGCAGGGTCGGGTTAAATCCCTTTCCCCTCGCCCTTTTTTCTCCCATCTCCTTCTCCCCTCCCCCTTGGCTGCCGCCACTGCCGCCGCTTTTCCTCTTGAACCTCTTCTCCCGCTCTTTCTCTTCTCCACCCCATCCTCCTCTCCACTCATCCTCTTCCCTATTTCTCCTTCCCCAAGTTTTATTTTCATTTTTTGTGATGTCATGGTTGATTACATATAGATCTCCTTATTTAGGCACATGGATAGGTAGATCATCACAATCTATAGTAGATTTGTTAGTTTTCTATTTGTTTTTGTGTCAAACTTTTGATTTTTATTGAAAGTTGTGATTTTCATTGTAAAATATAATAAAATATTTGTTTCAACCTAGATTTATAATGTTTCTGAACTAATCTACATAATAACGGTCAAAACAAGAAAAAGATTAAAACTTTATAATATTTTCGTCGCATCCGGGGGACCTAAACACCTGGCCATCCCGCCCCCTGCCCCAGGCCCTCCGCCCCTCCCTTGACTCGCTCCCCAGGCCTGGCCGCACCCCCTTGCCATCGGCCTGTCCACCCCTCGCCCTCCCCGCTGCCGCCCTCCCTCCCCACCGCACCCGCCCTTCTCCCCCACCCCCCCCATGCCCCCCACCCCCCTCGCACCCGCCGCCCCACCCTCAGCATCCCCCCAACCCGCCCGCCTCCCCGCCCCGGCCGGCAGTTGCCGGCGGTGAGGTGGCGCCGGAAATAGAGGGGGAGGGGAGAAACAGGGGAGGATATAGTAATAAAAATTTTACTCGATCACATTCGAGCCAAAATTTTATTACAAAATAAATTTAAAAAGAAATAAAATAATTTCATAATAAAAATTTAACTCGGAATCTACTCCGAGTCATAACTCGAGTTAATACTATGAAATAAATTTTAAAAAATATAAAATAATTTTTTAATAAAAATTTGACTCGATTTGCACAGAACTGAGTCAAGTTTTTATTATGAAATTATTTTATTTTTTTCAAATTTATTTCGTAGTATTGACTCAGTAGCTAGTCAAATTTTTATTACGATATTATTTATTTTTTTAAATTTATTTTGTAATAAATTTGTTTTATAATAAAAAATTGACTGGATCTCGCTCGGGACCGAGTCAAGTTTTGAGTACAAAATATATTTTAAAAACACTTGACTAGGTCACCCCGCTCCTGACTCGAGTCAATATTAAAAAATTAATTTTAAATAATAAAATAAAATAATTTTGTAATAAAAACTTAACTCACTCCCTACTCGAGTCAATATTATGAAATAAAATTTAAAAAATTTAAAAATAATTTAGTAATAAAAACTTGACTCGCTCCTGACCCGATTCAATATTACGAAATAAATTTTTAAAAAAATTAAAAAATTATAATATTTACTCGAGTCTAGAGCTAGTCAAGTTTTTATTACAAAATTATTTTTTTAAAAAAATTTATTTCGTAATATTCACTCGTGTCGGGAGCGAGTCAAAATTTATTTCCTCATTTGTTTAGGCGTGCCACCCCCTGCCGGCGACATTGCCGCCGGCAGCCCGTTGGCTAACAATGTCACCGCCTTGGGGCTGGATGGGCCTGCTAGGAAATATGCGGCACTAGTCTCGTGTGGAACCGAATAAAGTTTTTATTACAAAATTATTTTATTTTTTAAATTTATTTCGTAATATTGACTTGATCTTGTGCGAGATCGAATCAAGTATTTATTATAAAAAATTTTATTTTTTTAATTTATTTCGTAATATTTACTCGATCTCGTGCGAGATCGAATCAAGTATTTATTATAAAAAATTTTATTTTTTTAATTTATTTCGTAATATTAACTCGAGTCAGGGACCGCGTAAAATTTTTATTACGATTTTACCCTCCCTGTTCCCCCCGCTCTTTCTAGCCGCGCCACCCCACCGCCGGCGACCTCGCCACCGGCCACCCGAGGGAGGGGGGGGGGGGCTGGGGCGATGGCTACGAGCGAGGGCGGGGGCTGGGGCGGAGGCTGCAGCGGTCGACGGGGCCGGGGGCAAGGGCGGGCGGGGCAGGCGAGGCCGGCTGGGGCAGGCGGAGCGGCGGGGCGGGGGCTGGGGCAGCTGATCGGACGGGGGCATGGGCTGGCCGGCGGGCGGGGGCTAGGGGCGGCCAGTGGGGTCCGGGGCAGGGGCTGGGCGGGGGCAGGGGAGGCCGGCTGGGCAGGGGCAGCGGCGGGCAGCGGGCAGTGGCGGCCGGCGAGACGGGGCAGTGGCGGCCGGCGGGACGAGGGCATGGGGCGGTGGCGGGCGGGGGCCGGGCGGCCAGCGGGGCGGCGACGGGAGGCTAAAAGTTGGGGGGGGTGTGATTGTGAAGGTTGATTGTGGACCGTTGGATTAGATCCAACGGTCCACAAACGGCAGCGCACTGTAACGCTGCCTTATATATATATATATATATACATGGTTCCATTTGCTTGATTCGTTTTTTTTATCATTATTTATTTGTTGCTTAAATGTAATTTGTATGATCTTGTTCTAGTGCCATTTGAGGAGCATTCATCAGCCGAAAATTTGTTGAAATTCGAATTTTTTTATTCCATGAAATAAATCAACTTTCATTATAAAAGATTTTCATTTTTATCCGTGATAAGATGTCAAATATATTAAAAATTATTGTGGGTTATAATGCCCATGAAGAAATCGTAAAAACTGTGGAGAAATATCTATAAAATATATATACTCAACGGTAATTTAATTTGGGGACTAAATGTTGTAGATATATATTCATTTAAGTCATTTGTCTACCATTTTTAGAATTATACACTAGAAGTTACTTTCCTCCACGTCCCACGTCAACCTTAAATATGGGCAAAAGCTGACATTTTTATGTAATGTTTGTTTTCATTCATTTACATGGTTAATGTCCGAATTTAAGCCGAGCAAGCATCGTCGACCTTTGTGAACGAATATAAAAAATGGAAGGGTGATCAGCGTCCTAAAACGGACTTCAAACAAAGCATTTTATTCTCCATACAATAGTCAGTTTGAGGCATGAAATCAAACGTACTTGAAATCCTTCCAACAAGTTCGGGCTTGGTTTGTTGTCTCCTCAATTTCATTACAGTCTATTTCGTTTTCTTCTCAATTTCTATTATACAAATTGATTTAAAAATTAAAATCTCTTATTTCATTTGATATTTAAATAACCAATTAAACTAATATTATTTTATGTGGTCGAGAAGGTTCAACTTCTAATAGGGGTCATATATATATTTCTTCCATTATCTCGTTTCCAACTCTTAATTTACTGTTTAATATTGAAAATATAACTAAGGTCACCATTTATAAATTAGACGGTTGTTCTGATAATATTTCCTTGTTTCTGTTAATATTCCAGGATGTTGATTGATTGATCGAAATAAAAATATTGTCGGCATCGGAACGTTGAGACATACACGGTCACCCAATTTTAGAAGAAAATAGTCTTAGATGTGCAACCTCTAAACCCAAAAGTCGATTCAAAATATTTTGCAGGGCTTTGACGGGATTTAAAACAGAGCATTCCTCAAGTTTACATTTTTTTAACTAGCCAAGTGTCTCAGAACAAAGATATGCGGCCGTCACTGTAACAGGCAATTAAAGTCAACATTTTCGCTCAAACTCACTTTTCATGTTCCACACAACACTCACGGCCACGCCCCCATCGCCAAAAATTTGATTTTTCCAGTTATTATATTTAGGTCTTCCGTAAAGACACTAAGATCCTATGCCGGGCTAAATTTTTTTTTATTTGATAATTGATTTAATAGGATAAAATTTGATCAAGAAGGCTTAGACCGGATGGATAATTAAGGAGAATTTATTTCAGATTATTAATTATTTTTAATTAGGGACTAAAATGCTTCATTATATATTTTAATATTTTAGTTAAAATTACCAAAATACCCCTACTAGTATATAAGTCCTAAAGAGAGGTCAATCCCTCTCTCACTCTATTATTACCTTGGCATCGACTTCTAGGTGGGGAGAAGGAGAAAGGATAGCTAGGGCTTTATAACTCATAGTTGTCTTAGCATTTTTTTCCATAAATTATCATATTTTAGTCAAATTATGTGTAGGGCATGTGTACATCATGGTTTGATTGATTCTGCTATAGAATCAATCAAAACATGTACACACATTTTGATAAAAATTCTATAAATTTTCTATTTAGATGATATTTTGGTCTGGTTCATTCAGCACTTGGATATTGAACTCATTGGAGATGGATTTCACAAAAAACTAAATTATGCATGCTTGTTCTTGTTTAAATTAAGAATCTTGGTAACACTTATATTATTTTCTTAAATCATGATAGAAAATAGATGATAAATAGTTATAATGATTCTATTGAAATTTTTATGTTTATAATCAAATTAACATAATAGATAATTCATATGGCAAGTTATAGAAGAATACATTGTTAAATTGTCTTTTCATGGTGAAATTGAATATCATAGTTACTTGCATAAAAAACTTAGCATGGGTCTCTGTTAAAAAGTGTAATTAAGTTGTTAGATGATTAGAAATTGATTATTTGTTAAATAATAATGAATAAACAAGTTAAGAAAACTGTTTTTGCTCCACATCATTGCAGCCCTGCATCCCAGCGCTGCGACCCTGTGTATCATATATGGTGTGCAGACATGCCAGCGTCGTGGCATTCAGAAACCGAGATTTTAACTACGCGGCATTGGTGTCATGTAAGAAAATATTGTGACCAGTGCCACGACACTCAAAAATTGGGATTTCAACTCTGTGGCTCTCGTGTTTGTGTATGTATGAATGTGTGTGTGTGTGTTTGATATTGGACAACAGTGCTCTAGCACTCAAAGCTAGAACCGCAACTATGACCCAACATTTTGTCTTTTATTTTTAACATTTTTAAATGATTAATGTATGTCTTAATTAAATATAACTAAGTATTATGGAGTGTTTATTGGCGAGATATTGATGTAGTTAAGCTATGTTTGTGTGTGAATCATCGCATGCATTGCATATTATGAAAGTTGTAATTATACATTTCTTAATGTATATCTTTGGGTTCTAAAGAGCGCTCGCTAGCATCTGAGTAAAGTAATATATTGAGGTTTTTTGAGATACGTATAACTTACATGATAAGTAATTAATGTATTGTTTGGTTGTTGATTGGTGGGGAGAGAAGTGAGTTTCTAACATTGGTATGTTGGATGTACGTCGGGAATTTGCTTTCCTAGTTGAAAGAATTGATTTAGGTTTCGAGGTTTGGAAACTGACATATTCAAGTTGCACTTGGACAGAGTCTGGACGAGGATTAGGTGTATTGTTATCCTTTTGGGACAGTAACAACTTTTGTGATTATAAATGAAAATTCCATCAGGCAAATCGACTAGATCTTTTGGACAAGGGTTAGACGTAGACTTTGTGATTAATTACTTTATTCATTATTTTTATATGTATTTAATGGTTTTACTACTAATGTAAAATTGCCACTGGAGATTACTAGCTCAGAGCTTGACTTGGAACTCATGTTGGAGGCATTGATGGGAGACTCTATTAAATAATTATTAACAATTATTTTATTGGACTTCTTTCATTATATTTATATTATATATTATTAGTGACGGACCACAGTTCATTCGACCGGAGTTTATAATTAGTTATTGCTACACATTATATTTAACTCCGATAGATACCAAATATAACTAGCACATGTGATAATTATATTATGATAGATAAATGATTTTTACTTAGTGATAAATTCTAGTTATTTTATTTGACCTTGTAGTTTATTTTTCATTATTCCTTATATTTCTTAATTGTGGTCTTGGATCCGATCAAAATGTGGCGCGAGGTCTAGTTGTTCAATTGGGCAGGTCATCAGAAAGACAACACGGTCAACAAGGAGTCAGGAAGAGCAAGCGTGTTGCCAGTCTAACCATGGTGTAACATTTACAGCCATTAAAGATTATCCTTGTTATTTTAAGAAAAAAGATTTCCCAAATTTTGGTGGACCTATGACTGGTGTGCCTTGCTTCTGAAAAGTCTGGATCATGTCCTTTAAATTACATGAACAATATGTAACACAATACATGTACATATGTTCTTGGCCTTTCTTATTTCCCTATGATTGAACTTTGTCACTTATATTGAGCAAACCATGTTAGTACGTTATAAGGTGTGACATTATTCAAATTAGCTTATATGGGCAAGTTTCGAGAACTTTCAGGTGTGTTTCTTGTCTTAGACCAAAGATCCATGTTCTAAGCGAAAGCCTTAATTTTGACCAATTAAACTCGATAAGAAAAATTTTTCGTATATGACCTGGTACTGATCCTCTTGGTGCTCTTTAACGAGTAGTAATCCTTACCCATGACCATGAAATTGCAAATTCTTTTTGTGACCGGAAACCACACTTTAAGCTACCAGTTTTGCGATCATAGACGCTAATTAGCCATAAATTGAAACCGACTATACCACATATTTGTGCGCATTGTCCAGCATTAATTATTACCCACCCCATGCAATTGTAAGTTCTCTTTACTAAGTGTTAATGTTTCAATCCATGAAATGAAAGCTGAAAAGAATGAAATAGTATCTATGTAGAAAGTGATGCTGATGCCTTCATAAGTCAATTCAAAAATATGAAATTTGGAAACGAATATGTATGAAAAGAGAGTCAGCATTCTAGAACGGGTAGACGAGGGACTAGTAGCTCAAGCTCAAAACAATCTTATATATGTCGTGCCATGTCCTCACCAACCTCTCACAAATTACGAGAGTAATTAAGCAATATCAAATGAGAGATCTTCTCAATCCCCCAAACAAGTACACAAAGTACCCTAACAAGCTTCTCCATTTCCCACTACATCTACTGACTAGACGATGGCTTCAAATCTGAACATGAAGTCCCTTCAATGGCATTATTTATTTAATAAGGGAAACATTTAAACAAATTTTATAATTTTTAATATGCAAGAACATAAATAATTAAAAATAGTAAAGAAGGTTTTTTAAAAAAAGATTATTGAAGAAATGGTTTGCAAAGCTGATAGGAAGTCATACTTAAGCTAATTTTATAAAATCTAATTAATAATTAACCACGTTGAACAAAGACAATGATATTTTTTTAAAATAATAGTTGAATGGATCTTAGTTTAAATAAATCTAAACAATCTATTACCACGTTTCTTTTTCTTGTAATTAGTCGTTAGTCATCAGTCATCAGCAATAAATTAAGATGTTGATTCTTTGAAAAAACAAAGATTTGTTGGAAAATTTTTAAGGCCATATAAGAATTTAAGGTTTAATTTTTGGATGGAAAAGTGTGCGACACTCTAAATATATCTTTTTAAAGAATTTCAAACCAAAGAGTACATTTTTTTTGTAAGATCCCTCACCTTAGTCTCTGCATATAATACCTATTGAGGTACGTTCCTGTTTATTAGTGTAAATAGACTATAGATGTTCAACTTTGGTTAACAACTTTTAATTATATGGCTAAGGCCTATTAACTTGCACTTAGGGTTAGGTTGTTACAATAGTATCTAAGCAATTTAGTTCCCTATTAGATGGTTAGCTCGACTATGGATATTGATTACTCTTCTGGTCATGGACCAAAGAAGGATGTGAATTAGTGCTAGTGACTAGCCAAGTCTAAGAATTACGCGGTTGAAATTTTCTAAGGTTGGTGGATTGCTAGATCGTTCAAATTAATCTCACATCTAATACCTATTAAAATAAAAGCATATTTATTAATGAGAATGGATTATAGATCTTCAACTTAAATTGACTACTTCTAAAGTGATGACTTAGGCCCATTAAAGATGGTATCTAGTTTTGTTCAAGACGGGGGCTAGACTATGGTTACTCTACTAGTCATGGACCAAAGAAAGACGTGGGGTAGTGCTAGCGATGGGCTAAGTATAAGAAATTCGAGGATAAAATTTCTTAAGGTGGGTGGATTGTGAGATCCCTCTATTTAATCATGCATCTAATACCTTGTGAGTGTATAACGATAAGTCTTTGGGTACTCAAACTTAGATTGTGTAACACCCCAAGTCGGCCTTGGGGCCAGATCGAACTATGTGTTGGACTACTAATACGAACTAATGTATGAGGATAAGTCTTTGGGCACTCAAACTTAGATTGTGTAACACCCCAATTGTAATACCCCAAATCCGGTTCATGCTCGTGAACCGAACCGGCATATTACAGGCCCCGGTTAGGTCGGCTAACCCGAACCTAACTCATGCGGATCCAATCTCCTCGTCTTAAGATGAAGATACAACTCGCAATGCATGAATGAATGCACAAACCCTAACATGGTACTACATGAATGACATGCAATTCAAAGTACACACCAATACAATTACGATCAAACTTAATAAAAATTCTAAAATAAAACGGACAGAGTTTCCTCTAAAAGTGCAATTAGGGTCCACCCTGTCAAAATAACATATACCAATATATATGCATATATCAACAATTTCAATCACACATAATCCAATATACTGTATACTCATTATGGAACTTGGGTTTCAACCCACCACACATCCGCAGCACGCTCTGATCACATTTCACCTCTTGTCATCATGTCTTAGCTTTTCATCACGTCATAACATCATCTCATTGCATTTAATCATATCCTATCATGTCTTAGCATTTCACATCATTCACAATATAATAGCATCATAAATAAAATATTGACCACTCTATCGACTGACATGTGTGCAAGCGACAACAGTGCTCCTCCGTCCAAGCTAGCTCTTCCAACTCGTGATTATTACCTACATATAGTATAAAAACACGTCAATAACAAGTGTTACTGGTCCGGAAAATAAAATAACTATAACAAGCTAGCTATGAGAGCAAACTCTCATATGAAAGAAAAAATCATATACTCCACGTGAACACTCTGAAGGGCACTATTGAGGAGCCACTGGGCTACAGACCCGGTAGCATCCCGAACTTACTGATCTGTTGCTGCTGATGCCGCTCTCGGCATTTTCTTACTTCATTTTCTAGTCTCAAATCCTAAGCCCTCTCCTTACCTCCATATTTCTCCTGGCCTTGAGCACGAAGGCCAAGTACTCTCAGGCAGTCGCCTTTAGTACCCTTTGAACCACAAGTCCGGACATGCGCTGTACTAAACAGTACCCATAAACCTCCACGTTCTCCGGGTGTGAGGAACTCAAACGCGGAGTTGTCAGGATCCCTCGGGAATGGAATAGTCCGCTGGCACTAATCCAGAGCCTGCTTTGACTGTCACAGCATCCGCTCATGGTACGTGCAGTCGGTTTCTCCATCTCTCGTCTCACTGAAAACGCGAAAACTACATATATATAGGTCTGGGTAGGGATTTATATAATAGGCCTGAAGGCAACTTGTGGTGGATCTTGTTTTCAAAATCATCCTCTGAGGGGTTATTAATCCAGAAAACTGTTCGGTTAAATGACCCGAGTTAAGTGGGATCCAATAAAACGCCACTTAACCCATCCTGCAAATAATAAAATAAACATACAATAGAAGAGAACGTAAAATAGAGACGAGTCCTAAACGGACCTGGTAGAAGCTCCAAGCGTGTCATCGCGCCTAAGCGGCGAGCTCCTACTTCGTACCTACACATCAAAACTAAATACTAACGCCCGCTAACTAAATGATGCATCAAACTCAATTAACATCACACACAATACGAATAACATCCATCAACAGTCAAATAATCATAATGTGAAAATAATTCTAAGTCATCCTATTCATACCAATTTTATACTATTTTTCTAAGTTACGTCATACTCGATTAGCATGCTCAAACTCGATCTACCTCATTAGATCACTCACTATTCATTCCCAATTAATTGCATCATGCAATCATCACTACACTCATACTCATACATTTATCATGACAATTATTCAATCCTAGCATGTTGTACTAACAATCATCAATTTTAAATAACTAATTCGGAGGTAATTATACCTCATGTCATCGGCAATCGACGACGACTAGGGTTTCATCGCGCTTCTCGGAGCTCGAATTTGGCACTCATCAGCATCCAAAGTTTGATCGGGATCGACTGGATGAGCTCCGCGGAAGATCCAGCGAACTCCAGTGAATCCGGTTTTCTGACAGTTCTGGCAGTTTTCTGGCGACTTTAGTGGTTTTCCGACACCTCACTGACAGTTTTCGCTGCGCGGCGTCTACTAGCTGGATAGGGGTCATATTGGGTACTATTGGAACTAGCTCGGCGAGCCCGACGTGTCTACGACGTCAACATGGTCAGCAGAGACGGTGGCTCGCCGAAAAATGGCAAATATAGGGCTTGCGGCGATGGGTAGCTAGATCCGGCCAACCTGGGCGGCGATGGCCTCCTCTCCGGTCGGGGAAGGTCGCTGGGTGGTTGAGGGTGTCGAGGCTACAGCTGGATCGTGGCGGCAACAGTTGCCAGCGGCGCGATCGGCGACAGAAGCGGGGTACAAAGGCGCGGCTTCCTCCCATCGTGGCAGCCAGATGGTGGCCAGGCCTGGTCGGGGCAGCACGACGACGCCATGGCAAGGCTAGGCGGTGACGCCTGGTGGCAAGGCGACGACAGCGCCGGGTGGTGGAGGCTAGGGTTTGGAAGGGGAAAGTGTCGAGGGAGGAGAAGAAATGGTTGGGTGGCAAACTTGTAAATATTACTTGACTCAACTCCGCCTCGAGTCAAGAATAATAACTAAGTACGTAGAAAATCCTTAAAAAATTCCAGAGAAATCGGGAAAATCGTAGAAAATAAAACAATCACTGAAACATCATAATGATATGCTTTAGAACTATCAACCCACCTAAACTGCCCATAACACGGTAACGGGCTAAAACTAATTCTAAGATCCACTATATATAAAAAGAAAAGAAAATAATTGGCATACTCTCATATATTCTCATAACTCATTCTGTTCTGTTATGTTCATGACGTTATCATCATATACTTGGGTACGCATGCCCCTCATAGCTCATACACGTGATTGGCGTCAGCTCAGTACACGTGTTCTGAAACTGACTCGAATCGGAAATAACGGTCGAACCGAGCAGTTTTGAATATAAAACCCTAACTCAAATCGTGGGTTTTACACCAATTCGGCCTCGGGACTAGACATTAGACAACTAATACTGACTAATATCTCAAAAATAGATCTCAACCCTCAAGCAGGCTTAAGAGCGTAAGAGTTATTACATGATGCATTTGGATCATTCATACTATTCGAAGGAATCTTAACTTAAAGAGGATCCTATTATGAGCAGTCCAAGTGACAAGAGAGGCAACACCTCCTTTGCAAATAAGAGGAAGATTTTATAAACAATGTGCACACCTGGCTACGAAAGAGGTCAGATACCCTAGCGAGGGCACAACGAACACCCCTCTTATAACTGGGAGGTTGAAACTTAAGATTGCTAAGACATGATTTAATTCTTACACTTACTTTAATCCTTGAATGAGGAGGTTTAGGGCATCAAGTTTTGGCACAAAGGCACTGGCTTAGTGCCCTTGCACCAAATATTTGAAATTCCCCTTTTTCCCCTGGTGTAAAGGTGTTGTACCAACACCCTTACACCCTGCAGTTGACCCAATATTGCATATCATTCAATTCAGCAGCTAGCATGCCCGGGCTTTTCCGCTTTTCGGCTTTTTATGATCCGGCTTTGTAATAACCCAACCCAAAGTGCAAATTAATAGGCCTAAGTCATATCTTTAAAAGTGGTTACTCGTAAGTCATCTCTAGAATCCATTTTTATTAATAAACTAGATTTTACTCCAATAAGTATTAGATGTGAGATTAAGTCGAGGGATCGCACAATCCACCTACCTTAAAAATTTTCATCTTCAAAATTCTTGCACTTGCCCTATCGCTAGCCCCAACCTACATCTTTCTCTACCCCGTGACCAATAGCCTCACCAACCTACCTCATCCAGCCCAAGATCTAACATGGAACCAGGTTCCTCGGATACCATCTGTAATGACCCAACCACAAAGTGAATATTAATGGGCCTAAGTCGTCTCTTCAAAAAAATTTAACCGATGTTAAAGATCTATAGTCCATTTTTTACAAATAAGCAGGTTCATAAGCCAATAGGTACTAGATGTGGGACTAAGTAAAAGGATCTCACATGCTTGTAGAGATCAATGCAAAGGTGCTAAGAGAGTGCTCTTATGCTGGGACATTTTCCCATCTCTATTTAAACCCCCATTCCCCCTCAATTTCTACCCTTCTATTGCTCTGATTTCCCCCTTGCTTCCTTGCCTTCCCTTCTTCTTTCCAGCCCTTACCAACCTCTCTTTGGCCTCTCCAAACCAAACCAAGCTACCTAGGGTCAAAGGCCGTAAGGTAGGAAGCCCCAAGAGACTTCCCGTGTCCTCCTTGAGGTAAAGGTCTCCCCTTTCCACCTCTTCGCGTTGTTTTATGGTATGTTCATATCTATGCTTGTATGTTTACATTTTGATTTTATTTATTTCATGTAAATATCTATATTAGGAGTCATTAGGATTTAGAATTATCTTATTTATTTTTAGTGTTCTTTTGTTGTTTACCTGCACTATTTTAGTGTAAAATTCATATCTCATGTTGTAGGTAGTCTTTGTGCATAATATTTGTCCTGTTGCACTCATAGGAGATAAATCTACAACTTTTATGTAGATTATGTCAGCTATTATACATTTATGATCATGTAGGGTGGCCAAACGGGGAGAAGGATGTTTGTTTTCATGGTCCCAATGACCTGGCCACCTCTTTTCACAATTTTTACACCCTAAGGTAGGTTACTAATGATGTCCATCCTTTTTCCTACTTGTTTATATGTGTGTTGGCTTGCTCCGGTAAATTTATCACTCTAAAATAACAGCTTAAAGATCATGAAAAAACATACATAAGGACTTCCTGTTTGTCTACTCAAACTTGTATGTTTTGAAACTAATTAAAAATCATTTATGTGGTTAGCTTACTTGATTTTCTAGAGTTTGGTAGAATGCTGGTTGAAACCCTATTCCCAACTTTGGATATAAATTAAAATTTTCTAGTAAAATGGTGATGAATTTGTATGAAATTTCTCCCACACCTTCTATTGTCTCTCTATAACACCAAATTAAAATTTGGGAACATTTGTTCTAGTAGATCAGGAGATTCTAATAGGTCTGCCCAGCTCTAAAAATGACTTGACCTGTACGTCCCATTTCTGAATCCACTCATGCTCATATACTTTGATTTTGGACTTGAAATCCTACTAGAATCAAGCCCACTGTGCTAGCTAACTTCCCCCACTCGTCCAAGCCCATTTCAAGTCACCAAGACCACAAACAAGACTTAACAAAATTGGTGTGCAGTCTATGAACACTATGTCGGGCACTTAAACCCGACCTTAGTGGGCCTTATTTTTCATGTTGGCCCATGGTCCAATATTTGATAAATTGTCCACCCAATCCTTAGAGTGTGAGGGCGTACTGGTCCAAAATTCAGCCCATTTAGACACTGTTTAGCCTGTCGTAAAAATCATTAGTTTAAGTCTATTTGATTAACCCTAAATATTGGATGTTTCCAACTAAGTATACGTATAACCCTGAACCCTAATTAAGTTACCTACTCAAGTTTAACAAACCATTAAGCAATTAATTAAGTTACTTAAGTGTCTTATATGTTGTGCATATGTTGAGGCCTTGCCTCGATATGCATGCTGATGTGATTTGAGAATTTATCGGGTTCCATCTCCGTGCAAGTATATCCGAGGGTGAGCTCATCAATCTAGGGTGTGGATCTTCACTCATCCAAGACCATAGGACTCTCCTTTGCTACGACTTTGCGTAAGTCCTCGTGTATTGTGGTTAATTGTGTTTTAGACATAGGGTAGTGTTGGTTGCATTTTATTTGATCCCTCCAATGTCAGGTCATTTAGCGTATTTTTCATAAGTTTAATAAAACTTCATGGTTGAGATTCCTTAATGGTTTCGAAAGATAAGATCTAGAAACCTATTATACAAGTCCGTACCCAAGCCTATTATATAAGTATATGAGGGTTTATGGTTCTACAAACATGAGAGATCAGTACCGGTAGTTTGATTATACTAGTACTCTCTCAAACCCTAAGGACGTGTAATGTACGAGGGAACTACATATCACAGCACATTTCCAAAATTTATGGTACTAACTTAACTATTCTCTGCCACCAGAGTATCATGAGGTGTATAATATGGAGTATGTGATAGCATAAGCTTCTTGTATGAATATCAAATTTTGTCGGTGCTTGAGTGCTAACTGTTTTAACTAAGTTATTTGTGCTTACAACCCTGTGAGGCCTTTCTAAAGTTTTTCTAAGTTGTTGTGGGTAACAGAATACGCATTTTTCAGTATTATTTTACCGCTAGTTGTTTCGAACAGGTAATCAATTTGTTGAGTTACTGACTTTTTCTTAAATGTACATAGGTCAGGTCCCTATATATTGGCTTGCCTAGGCGTGAGGATCAACGGCTTAGTTGTGGTGGCAAGGGTCATGTTATTTGTTATGTATTGAACCTTATTTTCTGGATGTCTTTATTTGTGAGGCCCTAACTTGATTATGGACCATATATGATTTGGATTTGGGTATGATACGTTGTTTCTGTTTGTGAGTTTATTATTTTATTTTATTTTATTATTATAATATTTATGGAGTGGATAAACTTTGGGGTAAAAGCTAACAGCCATCAACAGGGTAAATTAGCCTCAAAGTCCTACAACATGATGAGGAGCAAGCCCAAGTACACAAAACTTATTTAGTTGTAGTTGTGTGTGTATGTCTATGTAGAGGAACGTGGGTAGGAGCATACTGTTTATACTATTTAAAGAACCCATGTGAAAACTAGGTGATAGGGTATGATGCCCAGTATCTAGTGATGTCTTTGTGTTTAGCTTTTCCTTGAAGGGTATGAGGAACAAGTAACCATGACCTAGTATTTAATACATCACACTCACTAGTATTAAATAATCTAGTTACCCAATCCAATCACCAAAACTAAGTATGTGAACCTAAACATGTCACAACATCCAGCCTCTTAGCTGCATTGGGGGTGGTGCCTTTGTGCAGCTCTGACAGTGGTCAAGCTACTCAGATTCTATGGAGCAACTAGGTAGTGGTTGAGCCACTCGTTGTACCTGTAATGTAAAACCAGTCAATTCAGCTATTGATTTGAGTCTAGTCAATTCCATTACACACTTGCTAAGCCGAGGCCAGCTATGCGTTATGAGTGATAAGGGTCAAATGTACCCGAGTATATAATTATAACGTTAGATTAATGATGAGAAATGAATTATCAAAGATATGATAGTATGTAGTAATTTTTTTTATGTATTTCATCATATAATTATTTTTAGGCCGAATAGCGCAGTAGTGCACATTATATAACAGTTTGTTTCGGTTATTAGTCATAGAAAATGTTGTTTTGGTATAATGAAGTGTATTATTTTTTATGGAATTTTTCTATATATTTTGGATTTTTTTAGAATTTATTAGGACTTGTTATAATTTTTTACTCAAGTAGGAATCAAATCAATTTTTATTTACAAAATCACCACCCAAAACCCTCGCCGGCAGCTCCTCCTCAGGCCGCCTCACCGCCGCCAATCGATGCCACTAAGCTTCATCAGAGCATCACCGTGCTATCGTCCACCATCCCAGCCGCCGGCTGGCCACCATAACGCCCCAACATCGCGACCTCAAGGCACTCCCGATGCATATTTTGCTGGCACTATGTCACCATCGACTTCCCATTCAATCCAGACACCTTTCCCCTCCCCGTGCGCCATCGCCGAGATAGGCAAAGGGCCAATCGGGCAAGCCGACCAACTCTGGCCAACTCATGGCCACTGCAGGTGACCATCATCACCGCCGTAGCCCTCACCACCTCCGTGGTCATGTCAAGCTCACTGAGTAGATGCCGACCCATATTTTCGATCACCTAGCCAAAAAAGTTGTCAGAAAACCACCGAAAAGCCGCCCAAAACAGCCAAAATCTGCCGAAAAACCATCAAAATTTTGAAATATCTGGAATTTGCTAAAATTTGCTGGATTTTTCCGGGATTCTTCAAGCCAAACCTGATCGAACTTTGGGCACTACCAGGGGACTAATTCGAGTCCCGAACTATGCAATAAACCTTAGTCGTTGTGGACCGCCGACTATGTGAGGTATAGTTACCTTCGACCTAATTAATTAAAAATTCATAATTATTAGCATAACATGCTAGTATTTGATTGATTGGCATGATAAAATATTTTGATTGTAAATAAAATTAATTTGTATGATTTGAATTGTATTGAAATAAATGCTAATGAACTAATTAAATAAATTAAATATAAATTGTTAATTAACTGCAACATAGCCTAAAAAATTATGAAGTGGATTGATGTGAATTCCTGATATGATTGAGTATGTTAGTTAAGATGTATGAATGCATCATAGCACATGTTAACTTTCAGTTTTGATGTGTAAGAACGAAATAGGAGCTCGGCACCTAAGCGTGTGGGCACGAATAGAACTTCTACCAGGTCTATTTAGGACATGCTTCTGGTTTGGCCCTTTCACTCTATCATGATTTATTTTAACCAATAAGTGGACATGTCCAGTGGTGGATTTATCATATCCCACTCCACACAAGCCATTTATTTGAACGAATTTTCAAATTAATAACCCTGAATGATGAGATCCCTTGAGTTTCTTTTTGATAACTCAGATCCAGATCATGATGCGTTCGGGCCTACTATATTACAATCCCTAGCTAGTTGCTTCACATAACATTCTTGGCATACCTTGATAGGCCTACCAACTACCTGACATACCAAATTATTTCCCCAATTTTCCCCTATTTTCCTTTTTTCAGCCCGATTATCTGGGGATTAGCATCCCGTTGCTGGGCCACAAACCTGCAGCGCTGAGTGTGCATGCGGATTAGCATGTATGCGCACAGTGCCATGGCACTTCCCAAGCACTCACTTGAGGAGCATCGCTGCCCTGGACGCAAGCATGATCGGGCCTTTCCCCTCGCCCCTTTTTCTCCCAACTCCTTCTCCCCTCCCACTTGCCGCTGCCGCCACCTCCCCCTCTCCTCTTCTCCTACTCTTTCTTTCCTATACCTCCTCTCCTCTCGTCCCCTTCCCCGTTTCTCCTTCCCCAAGAGGTACGTGAAACACCTTGATTTTAGTTCACCTATGAACCGAATCAAAAATATTACAATCGAGTCGAGTCACGTTTAAAGTTGTTGGTCGGTAAGACTCGATTGATAAAATATATGGAAACAACCTTCTTGGTGTCATGAGGCACGTTAAAACACATCGAATATAAGTAAAAGTAAGAAAGTAAATAATTGTACTGAGCTCATGTGTGTGCAGCGTTTGTCTGTCCTCCCACCAAAGTCAACTCAAGATTTCAGAGACCTAAATATATAATATGAAAAATGTCAGTAATGAGTTTTAGTGGTTTGAAAAATATCTAGTACAAACTAGCTAATGGGTATTCCATTACCCACAGAAACTTACAAAACTTCAGAATTACCTCACACTGACAGATAAGCAAACGTACTTAAACAAGCATCGTCCGCATGCCCAGGTAATATTAATATTCATACATACAATACTTACGCCCTCACATCTTCCGTATTTCACCCGCCATGGTACTCAAGTGGCAAAAGAAATGGTTAAGTTAGTGCCACAATTTCTGAAAATGTGCTGCGTTACACAGTACCCTTATACACCGCACTACCTTAGGGTTTGAAAGAGTACTAGTGCAGTCCATACATATCTCCAAACCGCTCACTCTCTTATTCATAAAATCCAAAAATGCACATACTTATATGATAGGTTTAGGAAAAGGCTTGTATCATATATTTCAGGAGCTTCGTTCGAAACCAACAAGGGATCTCATCTTTGTAGTTTTATTAAACATATGTAGAAAACATGGCCCAATGGCTCGACATCGGAGGGATTGGATAAAACACCTCCAATGTCGTCCTATGTTTAAAACACAATTAAACTCTACACGCGAGGAGTCAAGTATAGATCAAGTAAAGGGAGAGTTCTACGAACCTGTGGTCCAAGCTCCAATCGCATCACACATCTACGGCGAGCTCAGACTTCATAACCTATATAAAAATCCACATCTAAGTAAAATACCAATGTCTCTATATGATGCATGCTCGTGGTGTGTGCTCATATCATCAATATACCTTAACAATGAAAACAATGCCAACATACCTATAACTAAGCATGTGGCACTCAAATCAAGAAATAATAATAATAATATAATTAATTAATTAAACAATGAAGTGCACTCATAGATAATTACATAAATAATAAATAAATGAACATAAATTATACTCTAATCATAAAATAATAACATAATTATACTATATAACTATACAGGTAAACACGAGTAAATATCATCATACACTTGTGTTAGTAAGCATATAAATAAACAAATAAATGACTAAATAGTTATTACTTATTAATCATGAATATTAATAATTTCATAGTTATACAATACAAGAATACATAATTAAATACAAATAAATAATCGCATACACGCAAACAAATAAATACATGAATAAAAAAATAAATATATATATACAATTTAGTAAACATAAATAAGACTAATATTAATAAGTAAATATATCATTATTAATAGTAAATAATCATATAAACATGCATTATAAACAATAAATACACAAATAACAAGAAATAAATAAATACATAAATAAATAAATAATTATAAAAAATAATCATAACATGAAAGCATGCTAAATCATATGAATATGCTTATAAACTAATATAGGAGTTCTCAAATTAACGAAAACATGCAAGAATGAACGAAAAGAGTCTGAAAATGATGTGAACCGAAACAAACCGATCTGAACCAGATTGAGTCGAATGGGCTAAACCAACTCGGTTTGCATTAACTGAAAAATGGGTTGGCTTGACTAGGCAGACAAGAACTGGACTGATGAACACGGACACGGGCTCAGACTGAGAGGGTGGCAGGCCAAGCGGACACTAACGTGAACAGCCACATGTCAGATGCTACACGGGCAGACGACCCGAAGGGTGGTGGTGGCGGCAAAAATTGATTGGAAAAAACACTGTAACTGGTGGTGCCTGTAGTGGCACTAGTGGTGATGGTGGGTACGAATGGATAGGCAACCACTAGGTGCTCACGGCCATACCGATCCAATAGACGGAGCAGGGGCCAGGGTCCTATTGACGGCGAGACAAAGTGGCCGCAGCTCGAAGGGTGAATAACTCTGAAAATGGGAGATAAACAGCTAAAAATCGATGGGTGAAGTTAAGCTTGAGAGGATGGCTCACATAATGCCACGTGGCATGATTGGGACGTCCGACAACTCGTGGCCTAGTGGGTCCCACCTATGGGTATTTGAATATACATATGGACAAAAAGCTCGGATCGAGACCATCCAAAGTGAAGACTGACTCAAATCCTAAAAGTAACTCTATAAGAAAGAATCATGGCAAGAAGGCTAAATGGGCCTCAAACCCTGAACCCAATTGAGTAAAAACCTACAACTCAATCAAACTGGGCCCACAGGGGCACAATCTGCTAATCCAAAATCCTAATGATGTATGAAAATGAGATACCCTGAAAATCCCAAACAAATATTAAATGCTGCAACGGCCTAAAACCTTCGACTTAAGATTGGCCCGAACTAGGCAAAACTAAAATTGGGTAAAACCCTAAGCTAAAACTGGGATTTTGCAACCTCTCCTCCTTATAAAAACTTCATCGTCAAAATTTCTCACATCAACTGTGATCAAAACACTCAACTGAAAATGTCACTCAACTTGCAAAACTAAAGCCATTAAGCTATAACTTGGAGGGTAGCTCTCCCTCAAAGGCTAGCTGCATACGACCCAAACAAGCCAACATGATGCTGGAACACTAAACACTAATGAAGATCACTAGCTCCTTAATAATCTAACTGGATGGACTACACGTGGTTGAATCATCAGACTAAACATGCCACACATGCAAAAATCATCTCACTGGACTGACCATACGTGCTCGATTCATCTCGTTGGACTGACCATGCACGCTCGAAACGTTTCACTGGACTGACCATGCATGCTCGAGTCATCTCACAGGACTACCTCCTAGGGACACTGCAAACTATGGGGACTAAAATGCAATGACCTCGGCGGGAAAAGCCTAGGTTCAACCCTAAGCGTCTACTAGGTGGTCAAGCAGGTACTCTAAAGTACTATAGGGTACTAGTCTGAGCTAAATCAGAAAAAATATTTTGGTGTGAGGTATGCGGCCAAACATCTACCCATGTCTCGTTGATCCTCCTCAATGTGACAGGTCAACTACGTGTACCCTCAAGGCACTTTGCTCTAAATCATATGGCGATATTAGGGTATCCTGCGAGTCCTTCTAGCATATGGTGGACTCTAGTAACAAGTAAGGGTATACACTAATGGGTTGTATGGCTCACTGTAACCAGTCTAGGTCAAACACTTATGTATCCCTGTAAGAGATACCGAACCGCTCATCAGGTCGTAGCTAACTCAGGCCCGAGTCAAATATCTCACTCTGTTCCATAATGGAACAAGGATAGGTGCTATGACTCTAGTGCATGCTATGGCTCTCGTCACTGTCTATACTACCACTAACTACTGCTGAAGCTGGCTCTTTGTGATGGAATAACAGCTAGAACTCCTGTACATGAACAGCGTGTCTTAAGGAGTATGAAAGTAGACCCTGCATGGAACTGTGGAGTCCTCGTCTGGTCAATGGCACATACACTGGTCAATGTCTGCTCATCTCAACCATCTAGAAAATATATAGTAGGACTGATATATCTAGAAGGGTAAGTGTAAAAATACTCGAGTGAAGGCGCAGCTCTATCTGACATCTCTAGTCACATGGAAAGAGATCAGATCTCTCGTGAAAAATTGGTTTCACTCCTCTAAAACTCTAACTTGTATGTGTCTCATCCTAATGCGGTCTGATATTAAGTCTGATGGAAGAGTACAATGATGTGAGAAAATCTTACTAGGTATATACATCACTCTATCTGTGGTGGTGTATAGGAAATTGTGCTAGTCATCATGGTAATAAAAACTCTCTAGGATACTGGGTGGCTCAAAAATATGGGTAGATCCATGGATATGTCTCTAAGATCATCATGATTGGATGCCGCCAATGGTGGCCAGCCTATGGAATAAACAATCGATGATGAGCCTAAGAAACAACTTTTAAGTGGCTCTAGTTCAATCAACTAACAGTAGGCATGTGTTTTTCAATACCATACTAGTCTCACACTTCCAAAGGGATGGGGTTCAAATAACCCAAAGAACCACTATCTCTCTTCGAGTCTACGGGGACTCTTAGTGAGCACTCTTCAGTGATGTGTCACCTGCTGTCCCATACCGATTTATAGCATTAATCTTGACTCGCATGTCTACTATCACTGTGGTACACTCTCAAGCAAAGCCATAAGTCAAGATGAGTATACACTAGTGTCCCTCTATCTAGTCAACATGATCTAGTCTGACTAAAGTCCCTATTTGAGTCGCTCCCAAGCTTGGGTGAAGTTGTCTCCTCCAGACTATTCTACCAACGGCTACCTACAGTCTAAGCCCTAAACAGTACTACAAAGGTACCTCTAATACTTGAGGCAAAGGCTAAATCCTATGTCTCAAGGTAAGGACCTGATCGTGCTGGGGAAGCACAAGGAAGACACTCTCTCCCTAATGGATGCTCCCTCACTAAACCCATCATCTATGCCAAAAGTCGATTATGAGTAAAACATCTCTCTCTTTGGCTAGGCCAAACTATAAATGAGTTAAACTGCATATCTGATCATTTGTTAACCATCTGATTTGTGTAACCCTAGTTGTGGGTCACACGTATATTGTCACGCTGACTGAACAATCTTACAATTGTGGTCATCCGATCTGGATATCATACTATCATGTTCTCTAACTCTGTCCATGCACATCTATTTGATGACTATCACTAATGTTGTCTGATGATCCCTATAAGATTGTCACTAACACTATCTTGCAATACATATCTGACCAAAGAATGTCAGGTCAAGATGATGATATGCAAGATGGTTGGTGAAGTCAATCATGTGCCACCACATCCAAATACATCTAGTGCGCCTAACTTTTCTCTGCCCGGATGATGTTATGGTAGCAATATCTTGTCATCAATCTCTGACCCAACTCTGCTCTCAATGTTGTGACATGTGGTCTCTGTGCAAAGCTAAGAACATCCTCAAGTAATTATCCTCCTATAGGATTAGGTAACTACTTGACCTTTGCTTTCACTATAACTACTCACTCTGACGGTGGTAGTGCAATACACGGATGGTAGTTGGGCAACACAGATGGCAGTATTGCTATTCGGTGAGTTGTGGTGCATCACGGTTAGTGGTTGGGCAACTCGGATGGTGGTTGTGCATTACAAATGACAGTTATGCTACTTGGATGGTGGTTATGCAACTCAGACGACAATTGTGCTACTCAGACGGCGGTTGTACTACCTACGTGCTGAAGCCTGATCCAAATTATATACGTACTTAACCCATTACTGTTTCTGGCATGTTTATTTTTGTGTGTCTATCTCACCGAAGGTAGCGATTATCAACTTGGCTCAGGTTTTCCAACCATATGTGTCTAGTCCAACTACGATGAAAAAAATAATGTTGAGCCCACACTGGTCTCCTGGAATCTGGAGTAACTGTTACTATAAACATTGAATGGTTCACAATAGCAATCACTGATCTGACCCTAACAAATCGAGTGAAATCAGATCAACTGTGTAATCTGTGGTCAAAGGTAATCTCGCTCATCCTCATTGTATCGATGCCCTTGTCCAATGAAGAGTAACCAACAATACTATTGGGATAGACATATACTAGTGGAAGAGGGGGAGGCGGTGAAGAGTTCATGGGAGTGTAGATCCACCTCGCTACTCATGCTCATACACTGCTATTTTCTTGAAAGTGGTACATCTAAAGTCATCTGTCCAAACTCTCATCTGTGCTCCAATTACTTCAGTGGCTCCACTATCATAGCCACATCCTTCATCCACAATGATCTGTCTGAAGGTCCAAGTTCTCCAAAGTAGGCCTCAAACTATGCTGAATGGATTTGTCTAGGGTACACAGTGGTCCAACTCATGCACGAACTAACTTTGTGAGTGCCTCCATAATTCAACTCCTTGTATGTGTCATCTCTAATGACTCCATCTCACAATATAAACCATGTCCCAAGGAAGGACTGATGTAGTGACAAATAAAAGATGAACAAGTGCTACAATGTCCCTGATCCTCCAAATACTCTTGGTCACTATTCATCTCAACTTCAGCTAACTGAATATGTGAACACTCTAAGTCGTCCAAATTTCATGCACAGTAAAAAGAAAGATATGTCTTTTAGCTTATCATGACCTGTCTATGAGATCCATTCTGGCATCTACAAAAATCATGATCTCATATCCATCTCATGATTTCTATTAACGCTCAAACATGCATTGCTTAGGACTAACTGAGCAAAAATCTGAAACAATGAGAAAATATCAAAGGAAATACCTGTCGACTTGGCTAAGGATAGCTCCACACACTTGGCTCAAAACAAAAGTCTTCCATCTCAATTGACCAAGACATGGCTCTGATACCAAATTGTAACACCCCGATTTTAGTTCACCTACGAACTGAATCAGAAATGTTACAATTGAGTCGAGTCATGTTTAAAGTTGTTAGTCGGTAAGACTCAATCAATAAAATAGATTGAAACAACTTTCTTGGTGTCATAAGAATGGAAGACATTGTTAAATACACGTCAAAACACATTGAATATAAGTAAAAGTAAGAAAGTAAGTAATTGCACTGAGTTCAAGTGCGTGTAACATTTATCTATCCTCCCATTAAAATTGACTTAGGATTTCAAGACCTACATATATAATATAAAAAATATTAGTAACGAGTATTATTGGTCCTAAAAATAAATAGTACAAACTAGCAAATGGATATTCCATTACCCACAGAAACTTACAAAACTTCAGAATTGCCTCACAATGGCAAGTAAGCAAATATACTTAAACAAGTGTCCACTCGGATGCACAACTAATATTCATATTCATACATACAACGCCTACGCCCTCACATCTTCCATATTTAACCGCCACAATATTCAAGTGGCAAAAGGAACAGCTAAGTTAGTGCCACAAATTCCGGACATGTGCTACATTACGTAGTACCCTCATACACCACACTACCTCAGGGTTTGAAGGAGTACGAGTGCGGTCCATACATATCTCCATACTGCTCATATTATTCATGAAATCCGCAAAAATGCTCATAATTATATAATAGGTTTAGGGAAAAGGCTTGTATCATATATTTCTGGAGCTTCAGGTCAAAAACTAATAAGGGATCTCATCCTTGTAGTTTTGTTAAACATGTGTAGAAAACATGGCTAAATGCCCCAAACAAGTGGTGGTGGTGGCGGAGGCAGAAATTGACTGGAAAAAACACTCTAACCGGTGGCACCTATGATGGTACCGGTGGTGATGGTGGGTACAGACGGATAGCCAGCGGCAAGGTGGTCATGGCCATACCAATCAGATGGCCAGAGGAGGGTCGGGTTCTCACTAACAGCCAGCCAAAGTGGGCTCAATTCTAAGGGTGAATAACTCTGAAAATGGGAGACAAACAACTGAAAATCAATGGGTGAAGTTAAGGTTGAGTGGACGGCTCAAATAATGCCATGTGGCACTATCTAGACGTCCGACAACTTGTGGCCTAGTGGGGCCCACCTATGGGTATTTAAATATACATATGGACGGAAAGCTTTGATCGAGACCATCCAAAGTAAAAACCAACTCGAATGCTAAAAGTAACTCAATAGGAAAGAATCGAGGTAAGAAGGCTAAATGGGCCTTGAACCCTAAACCCAATCGGGTGAAAACCTATGACTCAATAAAGCTAGGCCCACAGGGGCACAATATGGTGATCCAAAATCCCTATGATGCATGCAAATAAGATACTCGGAAAATCCCAAACGAATATTAAACACTGCAATGGCCTAAAACCTTGTCTAACTCATAAAAATTATATGTATACCTCGTGTTACATTGATAACACACACTCTATCATGGCCTAACTCAACCTATCATCTACATTTTGGTCATACTCAGCCACCATAACATACCCATATGGCCATCTGGGCCCCATACTCTTATTCTAAAATTTGGTCTAGCTCGAGCTTGCTCGAACCAACTTGAGATTTGCCCGAATTGGGTAAAACTAAAATCGGGTAAAACCTTAAGCCAAAACTGGGGCTCTACAATCCTCCACCTTATAAAATATTCGTCCTCAGAATTTCTCACATCAACTACGATCAGAAGACTCAACTAAAGATGTCACTGAGCCAGCAAAACTAAAGTTATTGAGCTATAGCCTGGAGGGTAGCTCTCCCTCAAAGGCTAGCTGCATACGACCCAAACATACCAACATGACGCTGGAACAATAACAATGACGAAGACTCGATCGTAATATTTTTTATTCGGTTCTTTGGTGAACCGAAATCAGGGTGTTATAGTATGCTTCTTCTCAATTTCTTTTCTTTTTGTTTTTTGGCATGTCATGGTTGTTTGCATATAGAACTCCTTGTTTAGGCACGTAGATAATTAGATCTTCATAATATCTTGCAGATCTGTTAGTTTTCTTGTTGTTTTTGTGTTAAAATTCAGATTTTTATTGAAAGTTGTGGTTTTGGTTGAAAAATATAATAAAATATTCATTTCACCCAGATTTATAATGTTTACGAATTAATCTACACAATAACGAGAAAAAAAGAAAAAATTAAAACTTTTTTATTTTCTTATTGCGTCTGTGCGACATCATTTTGCATGCCGAATTGAATAAATAATTAAGATAAAATTACAATTAATGGTAAGAAGATGCAATATTCATGATTCAATGGTGTTTATCACACTTTTATGATTCAACAGTATTTTTCAATTTAAAGTCAGTAACACCCCTTATTATAGGTTTGGTTTGGGATTTAATGAATAAAAAAGTAGGGGTCGGTTTAGGTGGAAACTTATTGAAAAGAAAAGAGAGGGCGGGTTAGTGTACGGGCAGGTTTGAGTGGAGACTTATTAAAATGCTCCGGTAATATTATGACTTATGCTACTACTCGTCATTATAATTATGTAAAACATAAGTAGGAATTGATTTTTACAAAATTGTAAGTATGTTGAATATATGGCTGAATAAGAATGAGGATAGGCGATATCTCTGATCATTGTAAATAGAAATTTATTTTAATAAAATAGTCCCAAATATAAATTGATTTTTATATATTGTGCAAATATAAATCAATTTGTAACAACTACCAATGACAATAAACGAACCCACCCATACGCCAATCCGCCCCTCTTTTCCTTTCAGCAAGTCTCCACTGAAACCGGCTTATACTTTTTTATTCACCTAATTCGAAGCCAAACTCATATTGATGGGTATTACTAACTTTAAATAAAAATACCATTTAATTGTAAAACTTTGATAAAGCACCATTGAATTGTGAATAGTGCATCTTCTTATTATCTAAATCATAACTTGCTCAATAATTAAATAGATAAAATAATCGCAGTGTGAAAATCTTACGTTGGATGATAATTAACTTAATTATCGTAATTAGTTAAATAAAGTAAGATTATTTTAATAATAATAATTTTTTATTTCCTAGTACGAGTTTGTTGCATATGCAAGTTGAATCCCGACTTTCAAAAAATAATTTCATAATCCACCGAGATATCCGTCTTTATTTCTGTATTTATTTTTATATTACCTTCTTCGGTGACCGTGATAGGCTCAGTATGGATTGATAATGTGATGTAATGTTTGATTCCTTGTTTTCACTACCTGTCATGACATGTGCTGCATATAGGATTGTCTTCATGTCATTGCACCTTTTTTTCTTCTACTAAAAAAATGGTAAAGAAAACAAGCAATCAAACACCCCATTAGCTAAATTAAAACGAAAATTAAATTTTAATTTTTACTTGACTAGAGGAGTCGATTATAAAATAAGCCAATATGGGGTTTTATATATATATATATAGAGTAGAATCAGCTCATATAATTTTTTAGAATTGAAAAGGAATTTTAAAATGATGGATACATGGCAATTATGACAGGAATTGCAATGTAAGGTAATTAAATGGGGCTATTTTTGCTCAAACTCCCTTTTAATATTCAATAACAATATTTCTTAGGTATGGTATTACTAAATTCTAAATATTTGCATTTGTTATTTCCATAAAAAAATAAAATTATATGCAACTGTTATAAATACCTCCGCATCCATAGAAATTATCATTTCAATTTTTGACTTGGTTAATTAGAGAAGTAATCTCTTGTAAGGCCTTACAACTACTATTGTTTGTAAAATGGGCTTTTCACCGGATTGTTTTAGTTTTGGCTCGGTCATGACGAAGATCGAGTTATTTACCCAGCCCTTTTGTCGCGTATTTATATATGGTATATAAGTTTTTATGAGTTGCCCTAACCTTAGCTCCTTCGGCATTGTTGCCCAATCATATGCTATGTGCCCGACCTTTTTATTTTTGGTTCAGTCAATTCAAATCTAGTTACACCTTAGGATCAAGTCCCCCGCATCTTTAGTCACTTTTTCGTGTGTTGTGGTTGTGTTTGTTTCGCATGTTTCTGATGGAAAAAACTAAAATGATGCAAATGAAGACCGAACGCAAAAGGCATCATGCTAGCTCCCTCACACCCAGAAAAAGTTTCAATTTAATACTCAAGTTCAAACCACATATGCCAAACCCTTGTGCCTGTGACATGCCTTATTTCGGGAATTTTTTTCCATGTTGTATTTTTTTATGCATTTTAGAAACCACCAAATCATTTCCCCCTTTTTCTTTTTAAAATTCATATCCCATGTAACACCCTGCTTTTGGTTCACCTAAGAACCGAATCAGAAATGTTACGATCGAGTCAAATCATGTTTAAAATTGTTGGTCGATAAGACTCAATCGATAGAATGGATCGAAACAACCTTCTTAGTGTTATAAGAATGGAAAACATTGTTAAATATGTCAAAACACATCAAATATAAATAAAAGTAAGAAAGAAAATAATTCCGTTAAGCTCAAATGTGTCTAGCGTTTGTGTGTCCTTTCACCAAAGTAGACTCCAGATTTGCAAGACCTAGATATATTATATGAAAAACATCAGTAACGAGTGTCATTGGCCCAAAAAATATCTAATACAATCTGGCAAATGAGTATTCCATTACCCACAAAAACTTATGAAACTTCAAGATTGTCTTACACTGGGTGGTAAGCAAACATACTTAAGCAAGTGCCGGCTCGCATGCATGGCTAAAGTTCATATTCATACATACAAAGCTTATGCCCTCACATCTTCCATATTTCACTTGCCATGATACTCGAGTGGCAAATGGAATAGTAAAAGTAGTGCCACAAATTCCAAAAATGTCTTGTGTTACTCAATACCCTCATACACCATACTACCTCAGGGTTTAAAGGAGTACTAGTGTGGTCCATATAGATCTCCATACCACTCACTCTTTTATTTGTAAAATCCATAAAAATACGTGTACTTATATAATAGGTTAAGGAAAGAGTCTTATATAATATATTACTGGAGCTTCAATTCGAAAACCAATAAGGGATCTCATCCTTGTAGTTTTATTAAACATGTGTAGAAAGCACGGCTAAATGGCCCGACATCGAAAGGATCCAATAAAACACCACCGATGTTGTCCTACATTTAAAACACGTTTAAAATCTACATGCAAGGAGTCAAGCAGAGAGAGGAGAGTCCTACGAACCTGTGGTCCAAACTCCAAATGTATTAGCACATCTACGGCAAGCATGGACTCCAAAATCTACATCGGAACCTACTACTAAGTAAAATACTAACATCTCTATATGATACATGCTTGTGGTATGTGGTCATATTATCAATACATCCTATTAAAGAAAAAAATACTAACAAACCTATAGCTCGATATGTAGCACAAAAATCGAGATATAATAATAATAAATAATAAATAATAAATAAATAAAGAAAATGTACTCATAAATAATTAGACAAATAATAAATACATAAACATGAACAATAGCCCAATTATTAAATAATAATATAATTATACTATCTAAATATACGGATAAATATGAGAAATATCAACATATACTAGTGCTAGTAAATATATATATATATATATATATATATATATATATAACTTAATAACTAAATAAATAAATGATTAGTTAATACTCAGTAATCATGAATATTAATAATATCATAGTTATACAATACAAGAATACATAATTAAATATAGATAAATAATAACATACACATAACGAACAATTTTATATATATATATATACAATTTAGTAAACATAATAAGACTAATATTCATGAGTAAATATAATATTAATAATAACAAATAATAATGTAAACATTCATCATATATGATAAACAGATAAATTAAAATAATTAAATAATAATGAATGAATAAATAACTAAATAACTAAATAAATAAAAATAATCATAACAACCAATCATGCTAGATCATGTGAATATGCATAATAACTAACATAGAAGTTCTCGAACTACCGAAAATGTTATAAGAACGGACAAAAACGGTCCAAAAATGAGTTGAACCAGATTGAACCGGGGTGAACCAGACCGAACTAAATGGGTTGAACTAACCAAGTCTGGGTTAACTAAAAAATGGGTTGGGTTAACTGGGTGGACATGAACTGGACTGGCGGACTCGAACGTGGGCTGGCAGGCTGGTGAACAAGATCATGCCGGCGGACATGGAAGGCAGACGCGATCACGGGCAAACGGGCTTGACAAGGTGCAGCGGTGCCCGTCCCCAGAAAATGCCTACAGTCGGGATCAATAGGGGGCATCAAGGGGGAGGTGCTGGTGGTGACAATCGATAGAGTCAGGCCACTGACTTGCCGGAAAAGAGGTAGTGTCGTTGGTGGGTGCGGTAACATCACCGGTGGCTAACCAGGCCACGGCGGTGGTCGTGGGTGGTTTCAAAATGGTGATCTCAGCAAGATGAAGCTTTTTGGGTAGTCAGCTTTGCCAGAGGATAGTCATTGGGGCTGAAAAGTGGCCCAAAAGCATGGCGGTGGCAGCAAAAACCGACTACAAAAATGCCGTTGCCGGCGACGATTGCAGTGCACCAATGACGATCATGGGTATGGACAGATAGCTAGCCATGAGGTGGTCACGGCCATACTGATCGGGTGGCCGGAGGAACGGCAGGGTCTCACCCGAGGTGAGCCAAATTGGTGGCGGCGCAAGGGGTGTAACTCTGAAAATTAATGGAAATTAACCGGAGGTGAGCCACGTAGCACGATCCGAACATCTGACAACTTGTGACCTAATGGGGCCTACATATGGGTATATACACTATACCTAAGGACGGAAGCTTAGATCGAGACTATCGAAAGTTGAAACTAACTCGAAGGCAGAAAAGTGACTCTAAAGGCAGAAATCAAGGATAGAAGGTTAAGTGGGCCTGGAAACTCTAAACTCAATCGAGCTAGGCCCACAGGGACACATCCGGTGATCTGAAATCCCTGTGATGAATATAAATGAGATACCCTGAAAATCCCAAACGAATACTTAACGCAGCAACAACCTAGATCTAGGCCTAAAATCTTGGCTAACTCATAAAAATCATATGTATACCTCGTGTATGCACTAATAACTCATGCTCTACTATATCATAATTTGAACCATCATATGTGTGTCGGGCATACTCAGCCTCCATGACATGCTCATGTGGCCATCTAGGCCTCATACTCATATTCTCAAAATTATTCTGGCTCAAGCTCATTCAAAGGTAAAACCCTTACCCGAGTTGGGCTTTTAAATCCCAGCACACCTCTTTAGTTGTGGCACCCATGCCTATGACATCACCTAGCCAGCCCTCTCTTTTTTATTTATAAACCATAATCACCTTTTCACACCAACCCAACCACTCCACCCCCATTATCCATCCTCAACGTCCTCTCCACGTCCCTCTCCTTCTCCTAGCCTTCTTCTCCACTCTTTGTGCTCTCTCGAGCCTTTCCCTTGCCTTCCAAGATGTTCTTCTTTCAAGGGTAGAAGGACTTGGAGTGGAAAACTCCAAGTAACCTCCCCTTGAACCGTTAAAGATATGTTCTTTCCCCTGTTGGGTTGTTATTTTGTATATGGATGATGTTTTTTATATTTATCATGAACTTTTACCTTATATATATGTCTCTTAGAGAATTTTGAGAGGTAGTTTCATGTCGTTTTCATATGTAGATAAGTAGTTATGATTTTTGTATCCTATGTGTGTCTAGATCGGCACTAGTTAAGCATAGAATTCATATCTCATGATGTATTGTCCGATTTGAGTGATCTTGGTCTTCTTTTCTTCACAAGCCATATATTTATGAATCTTGTGTTGTTCATATCTTCTTATTTTCCATTAATGGTTGTGTAAAGATCCAATATTGGACAAACAGAGCTAGCTTTCAAGGTTCTAGTGAATTGATCGCCTATTTCCCAAATTTTTACAACTTGATATGATTTTAATTTCAAGATTATGCTTATTTGTTAAGAATGTTGTGAGCTTAATATCATGAATTTACCATACTAAAATTACCTCAACTATGGTATGAACAAAATTAATAAAAAGTTGTGTGCATCTACTATGTGTAGTGTTGACTGCCTATGATGTGTGTTTAGATAAATACTTGGGTAATAATTAGATCACATAAAACTATATAAAAGTTTACCTAATAAACCAGTAATTTTTTAAAGTAACCCTGAGAATTTTGGTGTCAAAAAAATTTATTCTAATGGTTAATGGGCTTGGACTTATGGAGTACACAGGAAATGAATTTAGAATCCTGTTTCTATGCATCCAATTAGAAATTTTGTTAAAAATATATTAACTAGTGTAAAAGTTATGAAATTGATTACTAAGAGTAAAAGACATCCTAATGATGTCTCTGTAAATTTTAGAGCATTTGGGTAAGTACATAATTAAATAGTCATTTCTAATTCTACCGGGGTTAGATTAATTACAATATTGGTTGAATTAGTAATCCAAATTAGAAAAATCACCTAGGTCTGATTATAAGGAAATTGGACGTGAAATATCAACGGGCTAAATTTACAAGTGTCATCTAACTATTCCAATTGGCTCAAGCCATTTGGACATCTCAGGCCCATGGGCCGAAATTTTGAAGTTTGATGCATAGTAACGGAATACTATTCATAGTACATTAATCCTACCATAATAAACCTCAATCAACATGATAATCTACAAATTATCATTTGTTAATATTTATGGCATCTAGAATAAAGGTTCAAATTTCAGCTTAATCGGCCACAATTTGGTCTGGCTGAAAAATAGTCCAGTTATATCCAACGATAAAACCTTAAGTACAAAATCATGCACTAACTAGAATTATAACCCTAAACCTTAAAATAAACTAGCTAATGAGGTTTAAACTATCACTAAGCAAAATAAGTAAGTTAATTAAGTTTTACATGTTGTGCATGTGTGGAGGATTTGTCTCATCTTATGTGCCATTGTGATCTGATTATTATTTGGATTCCATCTCTTGTTAGGTCATGCTAGTTCAGCTCATTAATTTAGGCCACAGGGCTCCACTCATCCAAGTCTATAAGACTCTCTTACTGAACCCTTATGTTTGTCTCTTTAATGTCACGTTTTATCACTTTTTAAACAATAGGACAATGTCGGTGGCATTTTTTGAATCCCACTGATGCAAAACTACATATGAATTCAGGGACCCCTATTAATAGCTTTAGTTTTCATAATTTCAATTTAACCCATCATAAAAAAGAAATTATAAAATAGTATCTATACATGGAATTTCACACCTATATTAATGACCCATAAATACTTAACTTTAATCGATCAATTGAATTTAGGTCAACCTTAAATAATAGCATATGATACAATTCTAGATTCATGTATATATTTATGTCCAAGATCCAACACTATGACCTCATGGTGATGTGTTAGGTGGTTGAACATCTCATTGGTGGTACATTTTACTATTAGTATGCTTGGTACCATTGGTATTGAAATTGTAGCGGCTTGATAATAGTGCCATGGTAGTGCATTCAAAGTAGAATATTACCGTAACTCCGCGCACCACTTGTGTGTGTGTGTGTAGCCATTTGTATGGTTTAATCACATCCTATGTCCATAGAGTGTGTAACCCCTTAGGTGAGTTCCGATGATGGAATTTTCCCAAGTGGGGGAGGTTGTAAAATCCGAGCTTTTCTCCCGATGCTTTTAGTTTCGGTTCAGTCGTGACCCGGATCAAGTTGCTTACTCGGCCCTTTTGCACATATTTATGTCTGGTATGTAGGTATGTATGAGTTTCCCTAGCCTTAGCTCCTTCATCATTGTTGTCCCTGTCGGATGCTATTTGCCTGACCTTTTTATGTTTGGTTCGGTCGAGTCGAATCTAGGTAGATCATATGACCGAGTCCCCTGCATGTCTAATCACTTTTCATGTGTTGTGGTTGTGTTTGTTTCACGTATTTCCAATAGAAAAACCCAAAATGATGCAAATGAGAACTAAATGGAAAAGGTGTCATGCCAACAACTTCATACCCAGAAACATTTTGAATTTAATGCTCAAGTTCAAACCACAAATGACAAGGATATTTTTCACTCTTTGAGCTCTCTCTAGCCTTTCCTTGCTTTCCAAGATGTTATTCTTTCAAGGGTTGAAGGACTTGGGAGTGGGAAACTCCAAATGACCTCCCCTTGAACCGTCAAAGGTATTTTCTTTCCCCGGTTTTGGTTGATGTTTCTTCTTTAGGTTGTTGTTATGTATATGGATGATATTGTTTACATTTATCTTGCAATTTTCCCTTATATATATGTCTCTTAAAGAATTTTGAGAGGTGGTTTCATGTTGTTTTCATGTGTAGATAAATAATTATGATTTTTGCATCATATATGTGTCCAGATCTGCACTAATTAAGCATAAAATTAATATGTCATGATGTAGTGGTCCGATTAGAGTGATTTTGGTCTTGTTTCTTCAAAAGCCATAGATTTACAAATCTAATGTTGGTCATTAAATCTTATTTTGCATTAATTGTTGTGTAAAGGTCCAAAATTATACGAAAGGTGGCAGTTTTCAAGGTTCCAGTGACCTAATCGCATATTTCCCCAATTTTTACAACTTGATATGATTTTAATTTCATGATCTATCTTATGCTTATCTATTAAGAATGTAGTGAGTTTCGTATCATGAATTTACCATACTAAAATTACCTCAACTAAGGTCTAAACAAAATTAATAAAACGTTGTGTGCATTTGTTGTATTATGTGTTGACTTCCCATGATGTGTGTTTAGTTAAATGTTTGGCTAATAATCAGATCACATAAAAAATTACTTGATTAACTACTAATTGTTTAATGTAACCCTAAAAATTTTCGAGTTAAACAAAATTCATTCTAATGGTTAATGGGCTTAGACTTCTTGGAGTACACATGAACTAGATTTATAATCCTGATCTTGTGAATCCAATTAGAAAATTCATTAAAAATAGACTAAGCAAGAGAAATATTACAAAATAGATTACTAAGAGTAATAGACGTCCTAATGATGTATCTGTAAATTTTTAAAGCATTTGGGTAAGTAGGTAATTAGGAGAAATTCCTAATTCTACTAGGGTCAGATTAATTACAATACTGGTTGAATCAGTAATCCAGATTAGAAAATTCACCTTGGTCCGATTAAAGGAAATTGAGCCTTAAATATCAATGGGCTAAACTTCCAAGTGTCATCTAACTATTCCAATTAACCCAAGCCCATTTGGACTTCTCAGGCCCATAGGCCAAAATTTTGAAGTTGCTACGAAGTAATGGGGTACTATTCACAGTACATTAATCTGGCCGTAATTAACCTCAATTAACATGATAATCCATAAATTATCACTTTTTAATAATTATGACAGACCCTTAGGGTGTGTGGAACTAATGGTTCAAATTTCAACTTAATCGACTTCCATTTGGTCTATCTAAAAAATTGTATGGTTATGTCAAATGATAAAACCCTAAGTACGAAATCATGTAGTAAGTAGAATTGTAACCCTAAACCTTAAATTAAACTACCTAATGAGGTTTAACCCAATCACTAAGCATAATAAGTAAGTTAATTAAGTTGTACAAGTTGTGCATGTGTGGAGGCTTTGTCGCATCTTGTGTGCCAATGTGATCCTATTATGAGTCGGATTCCATCTCTTATTAAGTTAAGATCGTTTAGCTCACGATGTAGGCCGCAAGGCTTCACTCATCTAGGTCCATAGGACGCTCTTGCTCTTCAGTGTCACATTTAATCGTGTTTTAACCAATAGGTCAGTGTTGGCGGCATTTTTATCAGATCCCTCCAATGTCGGGCCATTTAGTCTCATTTTATCGTGTAAGTTTAATAAAACTACGAGGATGAGATCCATTTTGGTCTTCGAACTAAAACTCCAAAAATATATGATACAAGTCTTTTCATAAGCCTCTTCCCTAGGCCTATTATATAATTCTTGTAAGTCATATGGAGATGTACAGATTGCACTAGTACCCCTTCTACCCTTAAGTAGTGTAATGTATATAGGGTACTACGAATACAGTGCGTTTCAGAAAATTGTGGCACATTAATTCTGAGCCACCTAGGTGTTGTGGCGGGTGATATATAAAAGATGCGAGGGCATAAGTGATATATGAATATTTATATGTGTGTAAGATAATCTTTTATAGGCAATTATGGTGTGATATGTAGCATTAGCCTTCGCTTACCACCATGCATAATTTTGGAAGTTTCATGGGTGTTTAGATACACATTTGCCAGTAATGCTATATTCATAGCCTATACAGTACTAGTAATCAATTCTTTGATTACTAACATTTTTCTCTAATATATGACGGTATTTAGTCTTTTTGACCGGCCTAGGCAAACGGGTCGAAAGGTTAATCGCGGGGGATTTCATGTTCTGTTTGTGTTAATTACCGAATTGATGTAATATTAAATTAATATGTAGTATGTTACAGGACGAAGCCGTGAAGTTGTATGAACTTGTATGATTCGGGATAAGTTAATTTATTTGTTGTTGTACACGTCTGTTTTATATATAATTACATTATTATTGTGTGGTAGACACACTTTAGGGCACTCTAACTATCATCTGAAGGGTATAAGCATTAAAGTCCCAGAGCACGATGAGGAGCTTACTAGGTATGCAAAGCATATTTGTTGTAGTTGTGTGTGTACGTGATAAAGAAACGTGGGTACGAGGAGCATACGGTTCACATCACTTGAAGACTCATGTTAAGTCTGGGTGTTAGGGTTTAATGCTTCTACATCTCATGATGTTGTGTTCAATTATTTTATTTTTTCTCGCACATGTCAGGTATGCAAAATAGGTAACCATGACCCTTATTTAAATTCTCTGCATTCATCCACATATAAAAAATTAAGACATGTAACAAATCATTTGAACTAAGTAGTAAGAAAAGGTTAATGTCACAACATGTAACCTCAAAACTCTACCAAATGAGAGTAATCATCAAGTATTCTTAAAGTCATCACTCATAGTCGGAGGGAGGCTCTACCTCTATTGCAGGTAGGGTTATCATATAAGATCCTTACGTTTAAAACTCTATCTATGCTAGTATTAATCAGCATGCATATGTGATGAAACCTTATAAGGTTGTTCGTCTTAAGCCTCCTTGAGTTTATACGTGAGTAGTATAATGAATAGTATTTCAAATTATAACATCATACTTCAAGTCCACCCTTGGGCCAAAAATTAGGGTGTTACATTGTTACAAGGCCAAGGCCCAATCAGGTTTAAGAAAATTACCCACACATTAAATATTCTTTTGGCCGTTTTGGCATTTGAAAACATATGTAAGTACTTATATTATATATATATATATATATATGTGTGTGCGCGTGTGTGTGCATACTTCTCGTATTGTTCTTTGGGTTTTTATTGTCAATATTTTTCCCGTTAAATAGTTGTAGGTGTTCATTAAAGATTATTGAAAAATGGTAAAGAATTAGCGTAACAGCTGGCATATTGCCATTGTGTGTTTCAACTTGGGGACCGAGCATGTTGAAAGGGATATCATCCCGCTGCATACATTGTTCCTTCACCACATGAGCGCTACATCCAAAGCTCAGAAATGCATCCTTTTAAGCCCAAAAAACAGAACAGTATTAATTAATATTTGATAATTAAGGTCATATATAAATGAATATTTTGTCAAAAGAAATCAAATGTTTGTAACATTTACAACCATTAAAGATAATCCTTGTTATTTTAAGAAAAAGATTTCCCAAATTTTGACTGGTGTGCCTTGCTTCTGAATAGTTTGATCATGTCTTCCGCGTTAATGAACAAACAATATGTAACACAAAATACAGGTAGGTATGTCTTGTTCTTTCCTGCTTCCCCTATGATTGAATTTTGCCATTTTTATTAGACATTAATGTTAGTACGTAATAAGGTGTGACATTATTCAAATTAGCTTATCTGGGCAAGTTTCATGAAGAACTTTCAGGTGTGTTTCTTGTCTTAGACTAAAGATCCATGTTCTACACGAAAGCCTAATTTTGACCAATTAAAGTCGATAAAAAAATTGTTCGTATATGACCTGGTACTGGTCATCTTGGTGTCTACTCCAACGAGTAGTAATCCCCTCCCATGACCATGAAATTGCAAAAAATTTTGTGACCGGAAACCACACTTGCTACCGGCTTTGCAATCATAGATGCTAATTAACCACAAATTGAAACAGACTACACCACATATTTGTGCGCATTGTCCAGCTTTAATTATTACCCTGCTCATGCAATCATAAATTGTAATGACCCGCCTGATCCGAGCCACGAACCAAGTGTTACTATATGAAACTAAGTATCTCATACATTAATTTTTTATTAATTTTCAAAATTTTAAATAAATTCATAACAATAAATTTAATATACAAATAGAATAATCTAAGGCCCATGAACCGAACTAAACAATCTCGAGAAAAGAATAATCCAATAATAGAATCCTCTAACTGTCCTTATTCTACCCATCTTTCTATGCTCATACTTACGGAAGCAATTCTATGTTAGTGATAAAAATACTAAGTCGTATAATTACGAAAAATAATTAATACATTCAACAACATCTAAATTATGTCTTTTAATAAGTATTAACCTATGTTGAGCTTTTAATATGCTGGGGGGAGGGGGGGCGCCCATCCAACTACAATCTCATGTATGCGCACACAAGTTATGTGGTCTTCAACTTGTAAATGCCGATATTTACCATTAACTCACCATCTCGGTATTACAAGTGCATAATGAGCCGTCTTGCTCCACTACGTCCTGTCACCCCTTTTGGCTTGGGGTTTTTATTTTTCAATGAATTTTTTCAGCATGGGGATCTTTCAAAGAATTTTTTCGGCATGGGGCAAGTATTTAATCTTTCAAAGAATTTTAAGGGTGTTACCCTGTATTAGACTAAGTCAATTCTTTGACTGCGCTCGGTGCATGGTGATTGAATGTGGGCTCAGGCTGGCCAAAACTCACAAATCAAAATATATAACATTTCAAGTAATTATACAGCCCTAGTATTGTAATGAGGAACCCGCAACTATGACACACGATCCTAAAGTCTCCCTTTTGTGAATCAAATGTGTTCACAAAATTTCCAGAGAATATTTCATTTAATATTAACAGAGATCTCCTTCGTGTAGAAGAATATATGTGTAGAATTCAAGAAGTCACTACATTAAATTTTATTACTATATATATATATGAAATTTAAGAAGGTATTACATTAAATTTTATAGAAAAGAACGTAATCATAAATAATTATATTAAATACCAACAATTAGTTTGATAATGAAAAATCAAAAACTTATTATTGACTTAATGTGAATAAATGTTAAATTATACTCACAACTCCCAATCCCAAAAATTAAAGAAACAAACTTTATTTAAAATCATTCGTAAATATCATTGTACCGATATGATGAAAGTCAATTTTGATTCTTAAGAATTAATTTAGTTAAATATTATTTATAGTTCGTTCTTAAATTTTATAAAATTCTAAATTAAATAGCCTTATTATTATTATTATTATTATTTTAGAAGTTTTACCATCTCCCCAACTTGAGAATTTTCGTCCTCGAAAATATAATAGGATCATAGGGAGATAATCGGGGTTTCACATAAGTTCTCCTTACTACGCATTAATTTTTCAATCCATGAAATGAAAGCTTACAAGACTGAAACAGTGTCTATGTAGAAAATGATGCCTTCATAAGTCAATTCAATAATATGAAATATGGCAACGAATATGTATGAAATTATATCAACAGTCAGCATTGTACAACGCGTAGACGAGGGACTAGTAGCTCAAGCTCAAAACAATCTTATATATGTCGTGCTATGTCCTCACCAACCTCTCGCAAATGACAAGAGTAGTTAAGCAATATCAAACGAGAGATCTTCTCAATCCCCCAAACAAGTACACCAAAGTACCCTAACAAGCTTCTCCATTTCCCACTACTTCTACTGACTATACGATGGCTTCAAATCTGAACATGAGAGTCCCTTCAATGGCATTATTCATGTTCTTGATCATCTTGTATGCCGGAATCCGACCCATTGCAGAAGCGAGGTACATCAGAGCTGAATTTCAGCTACTACAAAGAGGTCCGACGCCACCACGGCCAGGATGCACAAACGGAGGAGGGAGAAACGGTGGAAGCTGCCCTAACGTTACCGGAAAGAAACTCGCCGGCGCCGGCAACCGCTTAAGAGCTGCAATAGCTCAACTTTGATTTGGTGGCGTCGTCGGCAGTATGATTAGATATATAAGCCAGCAGCAAAGTTCCATCCCAATAACTTTCTCGAATTTGAGAGCATAGCTAACTGCCATTTACGTATACATACACATGGTTCAACCTGCTTGATTTGATTTTTCGATCATGTTATTTATTTGTTGGTAAAATGGTTGTATGTCATCTTGTTTTAGTGTCATTTGAAGGAGCATTCACTAGCCGAAAAGTTGGTGAATTGTGAATTTTTTATTGGTTGATATAAAAATAGTTTGTTTTCATTCATTTAGTATACAGGAATGTTTATTGTCCACGATTAGTGTCCGAATTTAAACAAAGTAATTAAGTAAGCAAGCATTTCCGCCTCTGTTAATGGGTATTAAAAAGTAGGGTGATCGGCGTCATAAAAGGACTTCAAACAAATCATTTTATTCTCTATACAATAGTCAATATGAGGCACAAAATCAAACGTACTAGAAATCCTTCAAGCAAGTTCGGGATTGGCTGCCTTTGAAACTTTTATTCATTTTATGTTTGTTGTCTTCTCTAGTTACTTACTTTACATTTTAGAAAGTAATTTTTATTCCAAAAGAAAAGGAACAAAATTATAGTATTTCATTAGTCTGTTTTATTTTCTTCTCAATTTCTATGATACTAATTGACGTAAAAATCAAAATCTCTTAATTTCTTTGATATTTAAATAACTAATTAAACAAATTTTATGTTTTGTGAGATGGTTCAACTCCTCACAAGGTTCATATTGTTGTGTTGTTACTGGTTATGAATGCATTATTAAATCCAAGTTCAGGATTATATGCACATTTATAGTTTTGAGATCAAGTTTCACTAATAGGTATGTATTTGTATATGCATATATGAGGGTATAATTAATGACTCATGGTTCAGTCTCAAATTCTTCAGGTTTATGGACTATTTGGAGCACAATTCCTTAGTGGCTTATACTTCAACCGATAAAGAATTTTACCCTTGGTTCTTAAGTATGGAAGTTATGAATGTAAGCGAGAGAATACAATACTATGAGGACAATTTTATATTCTCAAGTTTTTAACCTAAGTGTTTGTACATTGTGTAGGCCCAGGTTAACTACATAGTTATACATATACAAAAATGAAAGTAGTACTAAAGATCATAACCATATAATAAATGTTTTAAAACAAAACGGAAGATTGTTAGAATTATGGTTCTAAAATCATTTATTATATAATAGTTATGTATACAAGGTTTAGAGGATATAATTATATATTGTCTACTATAAGATGTTCTCACCTGTTAATTATCTTATGAGGGTAGGAATTCTTCGTAACTCTTAACCTTACGTCTTCCCATAAAATGAATAAATGTGAAGTAAAAAATTTCTAGTATTAATCTATTTAAGTCTAACATTACGTATTCTAATGTGGTGAATGAATGCAAACTTAGGTTGAAAGGGATTTCAAATGGTGTCTTTATATACCCCATAGTTTTACAAGCAAGACATGCTAATTAATCTGTGGCTGAATGTTAGTAAATCAATCACTTGGATAAAACTAATCTTCCTTTTGGTCTTCCAATCACAAGTTTGTATACATCTCAAGCACTCGAATCCTCTCGCTCGACCTTGTGGACAACCCCCACTTGGCCTTGCCCTAATGCTAATCGTTCACTAAGGTACTCTCGTATCACCCCTCTACAAGTAATCCTCACAACCACACACCCCTAGTCGAACTCCCCAATGAGTATAACTAATACATGAATTCAACCCAATCCAACATGAATCAAAATCAGTAAATAAGGCATGCACAAGAATACCTTAATCAAGCCCTAAAGATCCCTCAAAGTTCAAAGTTCTAATCCCTATTCCAATAGATCAGCCAGGGCAACTCCTTCCTTCTTCTTCCTCCTTGATCCAACCCTATTCTCTCACAATGGAGCCGTAAAGAACTCTCTCTAGCTCTCACGAATTCCTCTCCTTGTGATTATCCTATGTGTCCAAGGATCCAGCCTTCTTATTATACCCGAAGATCCTCATAGTTGCAAAACTCCACTTGGCCAAAAAGATATGTCCATACCTTGTCCAACTCTTCCCAACGTCTTTTCCAAGCCAACCAGACCTGAGACTCACCTTCCATGGTGTTCCTAACCTTCTTGGTTGAAACCTATGGATCATGGAAGCAAGCCATAGCCAAAACCATCTAAAACCTCTACCCGATTTACTTATGGTTAAGGTTTGACCCACTTGGCTAACCCCAGCTCCAAACCAGTACCAACTCAACCATGACGTCTTCCCCATCATGGAAAAGTCTGGTTTAAGTCTTCCTTGAGGTTCCTAGGACCCATGGTTGAGCCCTTAGGCTCAGCAACTCAAGCCTAGGCCAAAGAACCCCAAATCATAGTACCTGATCTCACTTATGGTTAGGGTTTGGTCTCGACTCCACCATGACCCATGCTTGCTCCAAATCCTACTCAAACGAGATGTCAAGTCAAGCACTTCTTCCATTCAAGACCTCCTCCCTGACATCTTGACCGTGTCCAAGTCCACCAAGAAGTCCTACGGTCACCAGCTAGCATACATGGACAACCACTACTAGTAACCCACTTGTACTAGGATTCCTAGTCCAACTTGGAACCATTGACCAAATCCCAAAACTCTACTTTCTAGCTCTCGGCCACCACCTAGCACTCATCTAGCGCTCTCGGTAATGCTCGGTCACTCCCTTCAGTACTCCTGAGTCTAGTATATCAGCATACCCAATAATCAGCTCCCAGCACTACCAAAATACGCTGCTACCGGTACTCAACATATTGAGGTTAATTTTGAAACCAATGAATACAGCTTACTCGATCATCCCTAGGCAATACTTCATGCACACTCATTGTAACCCAATGAGCAGCCTTAAGTCACCGAACACCATCACTCATTATTCTCAATATCGGTAAACTTTGGTAATGCTCGATATCACTCCTTAGAACTTGATAGTACTCCTCGGTATCCTGATAACCTCATAGGATCAATGTTTAGTTAACACTGCAATTATAACATACATTAGTAGGTTGTAAGTTGTTTCCATAGCTAAGATAGTACCAACTACCACTTCATATATTAAGTATACCTAGGAACAACATACAAACCTTAGGTATCCAAGTAGCCCATGAATCAAGGCCGTAACATCCTCCCTCAAGCAATGAGAGCCATTGTCTTCATTGGAAGGAATAAGTCAAACCTGATCCTCCACTATAGTATATCCTCCATGAGGTGATATTCCCCGTCTCATACAAGAAGATTCAGCCACGCATCAACTCTATGTACCATAGATTTGTAGCTAAGTAATACTAGCTCCATCACATCATCCTCGGTCTTGAGCTCAATAGACCTCGCATATACCCCTACACACTCTCATCGACTTCTTTAGCTACCAAGTTCTATATACTCCTTATCAGATTCGGATAAACAACTCCTTGTGATGCCAAAAATTGTTGACTCAAAGCACTCCCTACAAGATTGTGAGACATAACTAATAAGTTAAGTATTTCAACTCGTTCTCTCCACCATCTGCACGTAGAAAACTGCTGATCATTCTCCCAACAAGTACTCAACTTATCTAGTGGTTATTCATTTAGAAAAGTGGTGATAGAGAGGTTCGGTTTGCTTCCCTGCAAGCCAAACAAAGTAGTAAGTGAAACCTTAATTCCGAATTCAACACTTACTCCATCAGCCTGTATCTCAATATACTTGAATCTCCTATGAAGAATCAAATCTCTAGTAGCCTTGGTCGAACATGGATGCGATTCTCCATGAAGACTATAAACTCCAAAAATCTGTCCACTAACGTCCCTGTAATGAACACCTCTAAATCAAGAAAAAAGCTGATCCCCATCGGTGCCTCATCTCTGTCTATAGGTACACCAAATATATTGAGTCTTCATGTGCCTCATCATCAATTAAGATCATCAACTATGATATGAGTGAGTCATTGGTCCTTCCATCCAACTCCATGAATTTACTACCCACCGAATGTCCTATGTCGGTGCATAGGTTGCTATACTTCTCCACCTACAAGGGAATAGAGCCTCCCCTGCTCATTCACAACAACTCTTGCATGTAATCCCTGAAATACTCCCTAAGTAGCTAGCCAACTCCAAGAATTTTCATACTCTAATCACTATGCCAAGTCCCAGCAATTCCACACCCGTCTGGAACTTAACCTCACACAAACCTCGCCAACTTTCTGCCCTACAAACACCACCACTCTAAGTTGACCCCTCAATTGGATTCCACAGCTTGAAAGGTCCTCTAGGTATCCTCCCCAACATCCGGGCTAAGGCCTTGGCAATCTACACCAAGTTGCAGCAGCCTACACCTTAGCTGCATGGAAGATATGTACCCAGCTAGGGTTTCCGACCTCCTGCTGGAAATCAGCCTTATCTAATAACTCCAATTTCTAGGAAGCTCTTCCTCTCTACATACCATATCTACAAGCCGAGTAGAACTCTTCCCCTCACTATCCGAGGCCAACTGCAACACTACTAGCTACCCCTCATTAGTCTTCGAATCTTCTACTACGATAGGTTTCCTCTGTCCCCATACAAAGTAAGCATTGCCCCAATACATAACCATCACTCCTAAGTGTGGAAGCACTCCTACACAAGGTAACACAAAAAATTATTACAAATAATTACCTCAAATTATAAAATCAGCTCGGGGAATTCATAGTCTTATCTTATTGGTATTAACCATTGATTTCAATCCTAATTAATCTGACACCTTTGTAGAAATGAAACTATAAGTTGCCCATGTGTCCACCAACACTAAAACTTTTCTTTCATTCAAAGTCTCCTGAACATACATCAACCCTAAACCTCCCCATTTAGGTTGCTCAACTCTCAAAGCTCCAATCACCTATGTAATACCCCACATTCGGTTCATGCTTGGGAACAAAACCGAAATGTCACTAGTCCCGGTTAGGTCGGCTAACTCAAACCCAACTCCAGCGGATCTACTCTCGGCATCTCAAGTTGGAAGATGTCAATCGCTATGCATGGATGAATGCACAAAAACCCTAACATGCTACTACATGGATGACATGACAACCAATTTGCATACCGTAATAATTTCAATGAAAATTGATAAAATTATATACATCAATATGCATTCGTTGCATCACATTTTTCACATAAATATTTAATTCTGTCACCTCAAAATATTCTACATTTTGGGGATCGAACCACCTATTTATCTTATTCACATTTCACTTTTATCATTCAACTTGCACACTAATATCTGTTTCAAATCATAGTTTCACTATCCATTTCTATTTACCACAATCTTCATCGCAAGTATTTCATTTTTCATAATAACATAACAAAGCAATTAAAATAGTCAAAACAAACATTCAGTGCGCTTGCATGTGTGTGCAAAGCAGGTCACTTCTCCTCCATCCAAGCTGGCACATCCTACTCATGGTCATCATCTACATATATTATAAAAATACATCAATAATGAGTGCTACTGGTCCAAAATATAACTAATATCAAACTGGCTACAAGAGCAAACTGACATATGAAGAAAATCATTCATATACTTCACCAGAACTCTCTTAAGGGCACCTACTGAGGAGCCACTGGGCTACAAACCCGATAGCATCTGGCATTGACTGTTCTGTTGTTGGTGATACCTCTTGGCATTTTCTCATTTCATTTTCTGGTTCATGGGGACTACTAATATATCCTAAGTCCTCTCCTTTCCTCCATAATTCTCCTGGCCTTGAGCACGAAGACTGAGTACTCTCAAGAAATCACTTTTAGTATCCTTTGAACCGTAAGTCTCATAATTAAAACATAATACTAACTCGTAATGAAAATTTAACTTGACTCCGACTCAAGAAAAATAATAGTAACTCGTAATAATTCTAAAAAATACAAAAAAATAGGGGAAAATCTCATAAAACATAATACACATCACATCATGACAATGGCATGCTCTATAACTAATAATCCCCCCAAACTGCCTGTAACGCGTCCTAATGTATTATTTAGCCTAAAAATAATTCTACGATCTACTTAAAATAAAATAAAAAATCTGGCGTACTCTCATATATTCTGATAACTCATTTTATTGTTGTCTTATTGACGTTATCATCATATACTTGGGTACACATGACTCTTATGGTTCATAACACAAGACCAGCCTCGACTCAGTATGCATGTTCTGAAATTGACCAGACCGAAAATAACAGTTGAACCGACCGGTTCAAACTATAAAACCCTGACTCGAGTCACGGGTTTTACAACCTATAAGGTAGCTATCTGAGTTGGCTCATCTGAATCAGAATCCTCCTCAGCCTATATAGCACTGACCTTCCCCTTCAAATTGGTTGAACACTCAGCCTGTTGAGGACCTCCACGGAGAGAACACCCTTGTCTCGGCCTCCCATCACCTCCCTTGGACTTGTCCTGCTCGGCCCTAGGAAAAGCTCTCTTCTTCTTCTTTGCTCTCGGCTTGGATGACTACTTCTTATCACCCTTAGCCGACTCCTTGCTATCCTTAGAAATTTGGCCATCTTCACGATGACCAGCCACAGCCCCAAAGTCCATTAGGGCATCGGCTGCAATCAATGCCAATAGCAAATTATGCACCTTCTACTGTTTCAACTTCATTTATACCTATGGTTGCAATCTAGTCACAAAGTTGTAGAGTTTATCACATTCTGACATGTCTTTAATATCCAACAAACATGAGCTGAACTGTTTGACATACTTTCTCACTGTTCTAGTTTGCCTTAGCTTTTTCAAAGTATCTCTTAACACTTATGTGGTATTGGTTGGCAAGAACTGATCCCTAAGTTCTCTCCTCAAGGCTTCCCAAGTTTCAATCTTAGGACATCCCACATTTTCATCGTCCTCGATGTATGTCCTCCACCATAACTTGGCATGTCCAATTAAAAATATACTAACCATAGAAACTTACCTATGATCAAGGATCTTGGCAGCTTGAAAATATTCCTGCATATCCCAAATGAAGTTCTCCAGATCCTTAGTTGACCAAGTGCCCTTGAACTTCTTCGGCTCTAGCACCTTAAGACTTTCTCGAAGTTTGGCTGCCTGGTCAGCATTATTCTGCTGAGGATGATTGAGTAGTGCATGCTTCAGAAGAGTCACATCAGCAAGCACCATATCTCAGTCAATCCTCTTGCACTGCTGGACTCCGGTTGTTCACTAACCCTCAAAACGATGTGCAACACCTCCTCAGTTAGAGTTTGCAATTTATCTAACGTTGTGTGTCCATCTCCATTATCGATAGGTCCTCCTACTAACACCTCCAACCGTGCTACTCTCTCCTTGAGAGCATCTGTAGATTGTGTATCCATGTGATCTTCTCAACAAAGACCGTGAGAATTATATCTGCGAGAATCATGTCAAGTATGTGATTTAATTAATTTAATTATCGTACATGTCTATGTATCTTTTCCAATACATGTCTTCCGTGATCTCGTTTCCAACTCTTGATTTATTGTTAAACTTTGAAAATATAACTAAGGTGTTCACTATTTATAAATTATTACACGGTTGTTCAGTTAAACATTCGATGGGATGGGTCTTACTTATTCCTTGTTGGTGCTGATATTCCTTGGTGATGATCAACGGTAAAAATCTAAAGTATTTTGGCCATCGGAGGTTGGACTCAAACATTTAGGGAATTAAAGTTGTTGTAGCAAATGCTACAGCTAGCAAACCTGTTGTAGCAGCTGTCTAATTGATCTAAATCATCAAAATTAGTGAAATTTAATGGCTTGTTATGGTTATACTTTTCAAGCTGAGGAGGCTACTGTAGTGGGTATATATGTTATAGCACTTGCTCGTGACATTCACGGTCACCCCTATTAGAACAGTTTTACATGTTCAAGCCCTGCCCAAGAGTCACTTCAAACTACCATGCACGACTTCAACGAGATTAAAAATATAGGATTCCTCTAGTTAAAAATACATTTTTTTCACAAGCCGTGTCTATGAATGAAGATACACGGTCGGTCGTCATTGTAAACAGGAACTGCAATTATATGGTAATTAAAGTCAGAATTTTCGCTCCAACTCTTGTATCAATGTTTTCATATTCAACACAAAACAAATGGTGAAGCCGGTATCACCACAATTTTGATTTTTGCAGAGTTATTATATTTAGGTCTTCGGTAAGAACTATCATAGGAACAAGACTCTTGGAACAGCATGCATTTTGCCGGTCTAAGCATGATGTTTCAACGTGGGGAACAAGCTTGTTGAAAGGGATCATGTTCAGTCCACCAAATCACTACATGCAAACGTCATTTTTACCGCGCAAGGGATGAGCATAATTACTGGTTGAACAGAAGCAAGCAACCAAACCGAATTGAAATCGACAGAAAAATCAAAAGTTTTAAAAAAAAACCTTAATATTTATGTTTTATATGGTTATCATTAGTTTATTTTAAATTATTTGTAATCTATTTGGAAAGTTTAAATGATACCTATATATATAATATTTGTTAATATGATTATGATGGTTAAATCATGTTCACATTTGATTTATTATCAAAATTATAATTAATATTAATATGTTTAGTAAATTTTAGATTTTTTGGTTATCGAACCGAATTGACTGAAGAATTTTGGCCGGTCTCGATTCGATTTTGAGCTGTCTTCGGGTTCGGTTTGGTTTTGATAGTTCGGAACCGAACCAATCGATTGATTACCCCTATAGCACCGAACCAACGGATTGATCACCCTATAGCACACCCCCATGAAACACAGAATATTATTTTTAAATATCTGATGGGCTACTTGTTCAGGTTGCCTTGAAGGATTGCCAAAAGAAATCAAATATTTATAATATTGGTAGCCATTGAAAACGAAATCTTTTTTTTTTTGAGTTGAAAAAAATTCTTAAAAAATCCTTATTTTAAGAGAAAAGACTTGCCCAAGTATGGGCGTACTACCTATGATTGGTGTGCCTTGGTTTTGAGGAGTTAATTTGATGTATATAAACTTGTTTTTTTCATTATCAACTAATTAATAGAGAATAATTAAGTTAAGCTACACATTTTATTTGTCTCTTTATTACTTTAAAATTTTAAATAATAAGACTAAAAAGTCAGATTAATCTGAAATTTTATAAGCACCATTTTATTTAGTTTTACTTTTATCAATGTGAATTTTTGGGAGCGGGTGCACATCTCATAAAGAAATATGAAGACGTGAGACTATTTTTAAGGACCCAAACCAATTAATACAAAATGTTAACCTAAAGCAATATCTTCAAAATATTTCACTTAAGTTGAAGACTTATGGAGACCAAAACTATTAATATATTAGATCATCTTGCCCCGGCAAGAATTATATATGGGACTAACTTTTGGGTTTTATAATCCATTAGAAAATTTCGTTATTAAAATTTTTAATTTTTCGGGTCGCTAATGGCCGAGCCCATGCCAAGTACACTCTAGCCCAATATATAAACAGATAAGCCTAGGCTTAGGTCCAATGATGTAGGCCAGCCCAGCTCGATGCCGGCCCGGACAGGGCCCAACTGCAGGAGGGAGGGCCGCGTGGGCCAAGGCTGCCCATTGGGCCGTTTAAAACGGTAGTTTGACTCTCCAAAATAAGTCCAATAACGCCTTTTTTAGAGAGGCCAACAACTCTCTTTAATTTATTTAGGGAACATGACCAGAGTTGGCTCTCCTGTGAAAAGTCCAATGAGCCGTCGACTATTCCTTAGAATATAATATTTATTATTTACAAGTTATCATATATTTATTTTATTAATTTATAAATGAGTTACAGAATTACATGTTAAAATTAATAACGAAAAATATTTAAAATTTTTTAAAAAGATAGTAAAATAATAATTTTAAATATATATATATATATATATATTAAAAATTGGCTTGTTACCGAGCCTAACCCAATTAGCCTAACCGTTTATCCCAACTTAGCCCAATTGTGGCCTAACTTAACCAGGCTAACTTGTCGTGTCGAATCTCCTTTAGATACTAGGCCAAGTCAAGCCTGGGCTCTTCTATCCATAAGACTATCTATGGGTGGCCCAATGGGACGCACATGACAACTCTATTGAAATTTATATCTTCAAAATGGTTAATATAAATTGAAAATTTATAAAACATTGTTACTATTATACTGAATTTTATTTCAATAAGTATTGCCCAATCGATATTGGAAGTGTGACTTGTAGTTATCTTACTGATCTAATTATAGTGTATATGATAAAAGGTGCATCAAATAAGAGTTGTAGTTCATATAAGATATATTAGATATAACTCATGTATATAATGCTCTAAATAATAATATATATAATGTTAATATCATCTTCCCATGTGACACTAGAATTGATAAGCATTCTAATTACACATGTTTTTCCTATTGATAGAGTTATATTTCACTACATCCCTGTTTCTAAGAGAAATTATAATGTCGGGTTAATGGAAAACTATGATTAAAAAGCTTGGGTATTCAAAAAGCTTGGAATCCTCTCGAGTGGCTGAGTTGACTTTGAGTGAACACAAGAGTGCAGTGAGTAATAGAAATAAATTATAAATTTTAAAAGAAAATTTAATAAATAAAAAAATCTTATTAATAATCACTTATAAGTGTAAAAAGAGTACATTTTAATAATAATAATAATACATCTCTTATTACAAAAGTAAAAGTGGTTGTATGGTAGGCATGCACATCAGATATTTATTATATATCTTCTCTTTGAAAGGGTTGGGAAAATGTCAAAGTCTAACTAATTATTTTATCACCACCTATCAATTGATCAATTATTGTTGTCCCGGTACCTTAGATACAAACTTAACAAACTTAGTCTTTTCTACGTATCTTTTGTCAGAAACAAAGGTCGTTCATATTTTAATAAAATTATAAGGGGTTTAATTTTTTATTCATCAAGTGAGGTTAACTCTTTGTGGTACTGATTTACCCTTGGTTAGTTTGGAATAGAGTTTAAATAAAAGGAGCCTCAAAGTTTTCGATTTGATTTGTTAGATACAAACTCATTTCAACTACAAATTTTAGATTTTAAGATGGTTTTTTACAATATTAACACTTTCCCGAACGGTTGTAAACAAAAAGGAATCTATCACTGTAGCCGCCCCGATGACTTTTTTGGTTTGGCACAATTTGGGTGGGGCAGGCTAGACCCCTTGGTCACCGCTAGATCTAGTCCGGCAGCGCCACCTAGATATGGCCACCGATAATCGCCGCAGCCCTTTATTTTTCTATAAAAAAAAGTTTAATTAAAAAATACAATATTTAATAAATTATATATATATATATATGAAACTAAAATATATTTTAACAACATATTTTATTTACTAAAAAATATATTTTTAAAATTTAAAAAGAAATAAATTGTTTTTTTAACAAAGAAAAGGCCACCTGCAGCCATGGCACGGGCGGCACCCCCACAACCAGATCTAGTTAGATCTTTGCCTCGGCTTTGCTGGCCGCATGGTGGTCGGGTGGAGGGAGAGCCGAGACTCAGCCTTGCCTCTGCCGTCCTCCCTACACGTGTAGGCTGCCAGTAAGGGGAGCTGAGCTACCCCTCAGCTCCCCCTATCCTCCACGCGCTGGCCACCTACCTCGGCACGCAAATCCAATTGCCACATGCCCGACTCACCAATGTCCCTGTCAGTTCCAATGCACCATCGCCCTACCGGCCCTATCACTCCTGGCCCAGCGCATTGCGCCTCTTGTCCCGACGTGTTGCGGCCCCACAATCTTGTCGACCCTCAGCCCCAGCCCGCCGGCCCACTGGTCCCTAGCCCCTGCTGCTCCCTAGCCCCATCAGTCCTAGTGCGTTGCCAATTCCAACGTCGCCCCATCGGTCGTGCCAATTGTTAGGATTAACCAAATATCTGAATCCCCATTTCAACACATAATAGATGAGAAGTACCAATCGAGTAAACATAAGTCTCCGCAAATCGTAATACCAACCAAAATGGGCAAACCAAATTTTTGTTGGTATTACGATTTTGCGGAGACATGTGTTTACTCGATTGGTACTTCTCATCTATTATGTGTTTAAATGAGGATTTAAATATTTGGTTAATCCCAACAAGTGGTATCAGAGCCAAGTTGATTTGTTAATAGAAAATTTTGGGTTGTGGATATCTACTGCCCGCTGGGTGTTTGACGAAATTTCTAAGAGCCTAATTGGTGTGTTTTGTGATTTATATTTCAACAAAATGGCTAATGAGAAACATGTTAAAGTGATATCTCTTAAAAGACCAAATAATTGGCACTATTGAAAATAAAAAATGATTGACCATTTATATTCGAAGGATTTATATGAACCTATCACTGATCAGAAACCGGCAGAGGTGACAGATAAAGACTGGAATAAGTTGGACAGGAAGGTTATGGCATGTTTGAGACAATGGGTAGATGAAATTGTGTATCATCATGTTTCTGAATTAACATCCTCAAAAGCTATATGGGATAAACTCCAAGAAGTTTATAAGAGGAATACTGCTGGCAACAAGACCCTTTTAATAAAGAAATTAGTGAACTTGAGGTATAATGATGAAACTAACATAAGTGAGCATCTCAATGAGATGAAAAGTATTATTACTCAACTTGCCACGATGAAGATGACTTTAGATGAGGAATGGCAAGTTATCCTACTCCTCAACACATTGCCAAAGAACTGGGAAACATTAGTGATCTCTTTGAGTAACGCTACTCCGGATGAAAAACTCACAATGGACATGGTAACAAATAGTTTACTGAATGAGGAGGTGAGAAGAAAATCTCTACCAACTGCAAGGTCTCATGCATTAGTGTCAAAAGAGGCAAGAGGTAGATCAAGAAATAGAGACACAAACAGAAGGGAAAGAGTCAAGGAAGGTCTAAATCCAAAAAGCACTTGAAGTGTTATTACTATGACAAGACGTCATTTCAAGAAGGATTGTTGAAAGCTCAAGAAAGACTTGAAAAATAAGGACAACAAGGATCAAGGATAAATGAATACTAATGTTGTGCATGATGACATGGTGATTCTTTCTAATTGTGGAAATAATTGTTTAACGACTGATTGTGATGCTAGTTGGGTAGTTGACTCGGGAGTATCGTTCCATGCAACTCCAAGCAAAAAAATTTTTTTACCTATGAACCTTCGGATTTGGGTATAGTGAAGATGGGAAATATTGATATTTCCTAAATTGTGGGACTTGGAGATGTGCATATAGTAACAAATACAAGTTACAAATTAGTTCTTAAAAATAACAGACATATTCTAGATTTGAGGATGAGTTTGTTGTCAACTGGAATGCTTAATGATGAAAGATTTAGTTTACAATTTGCACAAGGTGTGTGGAAACTTGTGAAAGGTTCTCTTATTTTTGCTAAAAGAAAGAACTGTTATAATTTGTACAAGACTGCAACGAGTCTAGTTCGAGGGGAGGTTAATATCTCCTCACTTCATTCCATTGCTGATTTGTGGCACCATCGATTGGGACACATGAGTGAGCAAGGACTCTAGACTTTGAAGATGCTAAATCTCCTTCTCAAGGTCAAGGACATCACAATTAGTCATTGTGACAATTGTTTGGTTGGGAAACAACGTAGGACATCCTTTGCAAACACAAATACAAGGAAGTCAAAAGTTCATGAGTCGGTACATTCTGATGTGTGTGGGCTTATGAAGGTAAAATCTCTTGGTGGTTCTATTTATTTTATCACTTTCATTAATAATACTTCTAGGAAGGTGTGGGCTTATGACATGAAAAATAAAAGTGATGTTTTTGGCATCTTTAAGAATTTTCATGTATTGGTTGAAAGAGAAACAGGTAAGCCTTTGTAATGCCTTAAAAGTAATAATGGTGGCAAATATTATTCTGTTGAGTTTGATGAATATTGTGGCAAGTTGGGATTAAACAAGAGAAGACGGTTCCTTACACTCCTCAATATAATAGAGTGGCTAAAAGAATGAACAAGACTATTTCTAAGAGGAATAAAAGTATGTTGTCTTCAGCTAAATTGCCTAAAAGCTTCTGGGGTGAGGCCATGAGCACAGCTTGTTATTTAATCAACAAATCTCCTACACATGCCCTAGACAGTGAAATACCGGAAAGGGTTTGGAGTGACAAAAAGGTCAGTTATCCTCATTTGAGAGTCTTTGGTTGTAAAGCATTTGCACATATGCCCAAAGAGCAAAGGGCTAAGCTTGACTCTAGAGCCATGGAATATATTTTTCTAGGATATGGTGATGATAAGTTTGGATACAAACTTTAGGATCCTAAGAATTGAAAACTGATTTGAAGCAAAGATGTAGTTTTAGGGAGGATCAAACAGTTGAGGACTTTGGCAAGGAAGAAGTTTCTCAAACGAAATCTCAGGAAAGCTTAAAAAAGATAAAAGAATCTATAACTTCAACTAGAATTGAAGAGGTGGCTCAAGATGACACAATTGTTCCCCCACCTAGTGATGATAAGGGTGAGGATGTGGTGTCTGATGATATTTCTAATGAGTTTGTTAATGATGTTGGACAGGAATAGGGAGATTTTGATCAAGGGTAGCCAAATAATGTGAGAAGATCAGCTCGTGAACTAGCTCCATCAACAAGATTTCCATCATCAAAATATGTGACAATTAGTGAATGTGGAGAACCAAAAATTTCAATGAGGTTAAAGTTCATGTAGAAAAGGAGAAGTGGTTGAAGGCAATGCAAGATGAGATGAACTCTTGACATGAGAATCACACCTATGAGTTAGCGGATCTTACTAAGAGGAAGAGAATACTGAAGAACAAATGAGTCTACAGGATCAAGAATGAAGCAAACAACACACAACCAAGGTACAAGGCAAGGTTGGTGGTGAAGGGCTTCAGACAAAAGAAAGGTATTGATTTCGATGAAATTTTTTCTCTTGCTGTTAAAATATATTCTATTAGAATTGTTCTGGCTTTGGCTATAAGTTTGGATTTTGAAGTTGAATAGTTAGATGTGAAGACGGCATTTCTTCATGGTGATCTTGAAGAGACCATATACATGGAGCGACCAGTGGATTTTAAAGTCAGAGGAAAGGAACAAATGGTATGCTGACTAAAAAGAGTTTGTATGGTTTGAAGCAAGCTCCTAGACAGTGGTACAAAAAGTTTGATTCTTTTATGGAAAAGAATGAGTACAAGAAGTATATATCTGATCACTGTGTGTTCATCAAGAGGTTTGATGATGGTAACTTTATTATTCTGTTGCTTTATGTGGATGACATGTTGATTGTAAAACATGATGGAGCCAAGATGACAAGTTTAAAGAAGAACTTGAATAAATCCTTTGCAATGAAGGATTTGGGATCAGCAAAGCAAATCTTGGGGATGTCCATTTGGCATGACAGGTGAGCTTGAAAGCTTTGGGTGTCACAAGAAAAGTACATGGAAAAGGTACTGGGAAAATTCAACATGAAAGATGCAAAGCCAATTGGAATTCTACTTGGGGGTCACTTCAAGTTGAAGAAAAGTGACTTAAGTGAAATAGAGATAAAGGAAATGACAAAGGTTCCTTATACTTTTGTAGTTGGTAGTTTGATGTATGTTATGGTTTATACAAGGCCTGATATAGCATATGCAATTGGAATGCTTAGCAGACATTTAGCAAATCCAAGTAAAGAACATTGGCAAATAGTAAATGGATAATGAGGTACTTGAGAGGTACATCCAAAATGTGTTTACGTTTTGGAAGTGATAAACCTTATTGGTTAGCTACACAGATGCAGACATGGCAAGTGACTTGAAAACAAGAAGGTCAACATCTGGGTTTGTTGTTAATTTTACTAATGGGGTTGTATCTTGGTAGTCTAGGTTGCAAAAGTGTGTTGCATTATCCACAGCTGAAACAGAATTTATTGTTACTACAAAAGCTTGCAAGGAGATGCTATGGACAAAGAGATTTTTGAATGAAATTGGTGTTAAACAGAAGAGATATATTGTACACTGTGATAGCCAGAGTGCAATTCACCTGAGTAAAAATTCAAGTTTTCATTAAAGGAGCAAACACATTGATGTGAGATATT